>CATIWO010454289.1:0-17468 GCA_949673435.1 Macaranga tanarius
AATCAAGAAGCGAGAACAGAGGGATTTCGTTGGTTTGATAAATACTCAAATCAAAATGACTTCTACACCAAATCAACGATGTTATATGGTGTATGTAGGGGTTAGCTGGCTCTATTCAGTTTAGGTGCCATACAAGAAACAGAAGACAGAAGGAAGATACAAATACCTGCAAACCTCCCTGGACATACAGTGATCTTTGCATCATCAATAGTATTGTGGGCACACTATTTCCTCTGGAGTCATATGAAAGCTGCATGGACTCGGTCGAAACCCCGAAAACAGTTGCACTACAATTATAAGACAATTTATCAATAACAAGAAAACTAGCTTACACAGATGCACAACCTCAGACAGAAGAAATTTAAGAAGATAGATTAAAAACACAAAAAAAAAAAAACCTAATTTCAATTCGAAGGAAATTGAGGGATTTGGGTATTTTCATTTTGAATTGTTTCATGGATTCTCGTCGAAGAGCGTAATCGAAAGAGAAAAGAAGGTGTAGAATTAAATGGTACTGGTAATTGGTTTTTTAGTAACGTAACGTTACATGCAGTAGCTAGTCACTAACCCATGATATGAGGTAAAATGTTCATTTGTACCAGTGCAAACATTTGCACTCTAGCAAAAGCCTTTTTTAAGGTAGGGATACTTTTATTTTTTTAATGGCCAAAGGTACAAATTAGACTCCAATATTTTACCTTAATTTTACATTAGCCCCTTTGGATTTTTTTTATCCCAATTAGAACTTTAGCTTGCCAAATTGAGGTCAAATCCACCCTTGCCATTAAACTGATGGAAACGGCAGTTATCTTCATCTGACGTGGATACCTTTGGCCGTATCTATGTAGCAGATGTGGCAATGGTAGATCCACATTGTTGAAAGCAATTATCTTTTGTTTATTACCATTGGTAGCAACTCATTTTATTTCATTGAATACAAATACTTTTATCCCTATCAAGATACGATCTATATCATTTTATTTCATTGAACTCAAATATTTTTTGTTTTGAATACATTAATATTCTAAATACATATATGGTAAATTATAAAATGATATATGTTGATAGCTCTATATTATCAAGTAAAAAAAAAATAGAAGATACCTGATTTTCATCATTAACACTCTTAGATATATAATCATAGTGTCATTGGTCAGTGATTTAAAATTAACACCAAATTTCATTAGTTTTTTTTTTTATCACGGATAATTTTTTACATTTCCAATCATCTATAGTATTTGTTTTGTAAATATATTGTCAGTTTGAACGATCTCAAAGGTCAACAATCTAATACCATCAAAAACAAAAATTTTATTTTTTAGCGTTTTCATGTCATAAAATCATAAAATCACTTTTGATAAATTTAACATAATAAAAAATATGTGCATATATATTTTTTTTTTTGAGAGTTTTAAGCCCTGAGAGCTCCTGGGAGAGTAGATGAGGAAGGGAGATCAAATCTCCACCCTCTACCTGGATCGGAGACACCGTGCAGGAAAAAACTCTCACACAGGGAGAGGGGCGCCAGTGGGAATCGAACCCCCACTGGCGGGCTGCTTAGGCAGCAGCCTTGCCACCCGAGTTACACTGCCCGGGTAAAAAAAATGTGCATATTGAATGTTCAAGAGACGAATAAAACGGTTAATAATGTTACAGCTATATATTTAAAATTGCTAACAGCAAAAGCTATAGATATTAAATTATCAGAAAAACTATATACTTAAAATCGAAAAAAGGAAAAACTACATAAATATTTTTTTTACTTACCCCATTAATTAGTTGCATCCAAATAGTGCTAATTTCAAAATACAAAGACCAAAGTGTCTATTAATATGAACCTCAAGGAAGTTTTAGTAAATAACCTTTTTCCTATTAAACTGGTGTGATATTTTTCTCTACGCCCGTTCATACATCTGAGCTTGAAATCAAGACCGTTGATGATTTGCCATCGCTGGAGCGTGAATCAGAGCATAAAACGGCGCGTTTCAAAAATTTGGGGTTTATGCTGTTTTCCTCTTCTTCTTATGTTCTTGCGGTAGTATGATTTTTCAACTTTGCTTTACTTGCAAAGTTCGCATTTCTTTTTTTTTTTTTTTTTTTGATGATACAAGAAAGTGACTTAAAGGATATCTTCATTCCAGGTCAGTGAACTGATAGAGATAAATTCATTAATATATCGTTTTTATTTATGTATAGCAGTAATGGGTTTTCTTTTAAAGCAATTAAGATGTGTCCTGTGAACCAAAATCATCTTTAAAATTTGTTCTTTTTTTATGGATTGAATTGGGTATGTGAAGAAATAGGTAGTTAGTTTATGGGCATTTGCATTGCATATACTAGTATTGAGTTTTAAGTTTTTTTCTGTTTTATAGTAGTGACATTTACTTGATATAGGTGTTAACGATGAGGGCTTTTTTTTTTTGGTTGATGTCTTGCTTTCAGGGATAGGCAGAAAAGTTTTTTGAATTATTTGTTGGCTTCTGGGAGTAAAAAGTATTGCAAATATGCAAAATATTCATAGGGTTATATCGCGATTTTCGTCCGCGGCTGCTGTGAGATTTGTGAAAGGTAAAAGCAAGCTTGGTTTTGGAAATGATGCAAAGGAATTAAACAATGGGATTGGAGCTTATCAAGTTATTGCTACTCGGGTTTTTTCGGCTAATTCAGGTGATGATGGAAATGAAGGGAAAAATGATTGGGAGAGTGTAGTGAAGGGTTCTTTTGTTGAGGGGTCTGGTTCTGACGATTTGGGTTGGGATTCCGTTTCGTCGTGGTCGACTGGAATGACTAAGGATCATTTTGATGGAAATTTTGTGGATCAAAAGATGGATTCTAGCTTGACTGTTAGTGGTGGGTTAAATGCTTCTCAGACTGCAATGGTCTCTAGTTTGCAAGAGATTGATGATAAGATAAGAGAACTGGAGGCAGAGAACAGAAAGGGTAAGGCTTTTGTGGATGGCTGGGGTGAGAAGATGCGTGAGATGAGTGTGCTGTTGAAACAAGTAAGGGAGCCTGGTGCAAGAGGATCTTACTTAAAAGACTCGGAGAAGGCTGAGATGTACCGCTTGCACAAAGAGAATCCTGAAGTCTACACTGTTGAGAAGCTTGCTAAGGACTATAGGATTATGAGGCAGCGGGTGCATGCCATTCTTTGGCTGAAAGAACTAGAGGAGGAAGAGGAGAAGAAACTTGGTCATCCATTGGATGATTCTGTTGAGCTCTTGCTTGATACTTGTCCAGAGTAAGTCATTATTCTGAATCTAAATTTAATGTTAGGGTAACTAATTACTGTCTCCATCTTTTAGGAAATGCGTGTTTTAGTATTATTTGAGACTAACTTATATTGTTTAAACCAGACATTGCCTTACCCTACTTGTAATTGGAAACTGGAGAAGATGAAGACTTTAATTTATTTTGCATTTGTTTGCAGAATGTTTTGTGGAATTAAGGTTTCACAAGCATTCAAATAAGCAAAATATGTGCGGATGTTGCTTGATCTTTTTTCTATTTGTGAAAAACTTTTCTTTTCTAGTTCGTTTCAATATGAAATGGAGCAGCTATTTGGTACATTATAACATTTGGATCTCGAAAATTGTATGTATGGTTGGTATTCGTAATATTGATATGGGTTTTGGTGTTTGCTTGTGACAAGTTTGAAATCAGTCAGAAAAATTAACAAATCTATTATCTGATTTTATACGGGACAAATCTAGCTTAATAGCTTGATAAATCTAACTTGATGCAATATCATGTCTTTTGTTTATTATTGTTCCAAAAGTTTTTAAGAGGGATTTTCCTCATATTTTTAAGTCTTTGGATAAAATGATATTGATGCTCTTTTCCTTCCTTTCTTTCCCCTCCTTCTCTCCCTCGTGCATATGTATTCGCACATGCCTATGTGCATTTTATCTTGTTTCAGTTGTTAAGGTATGCATTCCAAAGATAATCATATGGCTTGAAGGTTCTTTCCTGTCCATATTTATTGCTGTTAGCTCTGGATTTTAGATTTTAAATTATTGTCATTAAAGTTATGTAATTTTCTTTTGCCTTTAAATCTTTTCTTTTCCCTTTGAAGCTAAAGTTGGCATTAATCAACTCATTTAAGCATCTTAGTCACCACTTGGTAGCTACATTTCTTAGCTTTCTGAGTGGACTTAACATTCATATATACACCAAGTCGTTAAATCCCTTGTAAATCTTACACTCTCATCCATAACCAATTTTTTGTATATTTTTTCTTGTGATTTAACTTTTTCAAGCAGTCTCCAATTGAAAAATCAGCTTCTGATCTCTTGTGCGATTAGATAGCAAATTGTGTGGTATCACAAACCAATGACCTTTAGTGTAGTTGACCTGTCTCTAATAATTTTCACTTTCTGTGTTTTCAGATTTTTTATTTCTCATGACCGAGAATTTCATGTGGCATCTCTTCCTTACAAGCCTGATTTCAAGGTGATGCCAGAGGGTTGGGATGGTACCATCAAAGACCTAGATGAAGTCCATTATGAGATATCCAAGAAAGAGGATGAGATGCTCTATCAGGAATTTGTCCAAAAGTTGAACTTCACTAAAATGAAGGTAAGTTCCATGTGTACCCTGCTTTTAATGCGGAAAGAAGAAGCAGAAAATCACCATGAGTATGATGCTTATTTTAGAATGGTCCACATTTCAGTTTGTATTATTTCTATTAATTTCTTGATGCCTTCCTGGACCCCATGCTTGCTTTGATATGATGTTTTCCCCTTCCCTCCATTTTCTTTTTTACACTCTCTTCCAAACTCAAAGCTTTGGTTAAGCTTATTGAAAAAGCCAAGGTGTGGCGGCTAAAATAGCATCCATTTGGGAGAAACTGTCTGCCATATTTATTTTATGCCAGGAGTTGAGTGGTGAACTATGTCACTTTTGAAAACTGCTTTTGTTACAAAAACCAATGTTCATTTTTTGGTTATTTCATTTGTACTTGTTTTCCCATATGTACAGGTTGCGGGACAGGTAAAATGCCACAAGCATAGTAGAAGGCGTCCTTCTGAGGGTTGGAATATCACAGTGGAGAAATTGGGACCGCGAGGGAAGCGTGGAGGTGGTGGTGGCTGGAAGTTTGTAAGCTTGCCTGATGGATCCAGCCGACCACTGAATGAGATGGAGAAAATGTATGTCAGGCGAGAGACTCCCCGCCGCAGACGCAAGATTCTCCCATGATGATGAACTTTGCACTGTTAGATAGATGTTGAAAGACCTGCTTTTCTTGGTCATGAAAAAGGAAAAAAATGAATAAAATAGAAGATATTAGAATAACGTTATTTTGTTGTAATTTTCTTATTTTCTGGCATGAGATGTGGGGATGTTCTCATCATCTTTATCATTACCAGCTTTCTACTTCATTTGCTCCATTTGAGGATCATGTAGTAGTTGAGCAACTTAGGAGTGAAGTCTGGTTAGTGTTATAGAGCTTATGATGAGTTTGTCGCAAGAAAATTTCTCTGCTTGAAGGTTTTCTGGTTCAAGCGAATATTCATGTAGTTGACAGGCGCAGAGCTTCAAAAACCTGCAGAGTTCCATGCGGTAGATCATCTGGGGGAAAAGTCTGCCATTGCCGGAGAATTTAGGCAGGTTGTTTGACATGTCCTAAGCCAAAGCAATTTTGTGTATCCATTCTCGTAGTCTCATGGAAATGCAACTATTTTTTTGTTACTTGGGTTCGAGACTGCAATATTCTACTTCAGTCTATGCATTACTCTACACCTCAGCATCTTTTTTTTGAAAAAAAAAAAAAAATTCTTTAACATTTGAGGAGAAATCAATAGTTATCATTGCCACCGGTCTACATCACACCATTGGAAATTGTCCAATTAATCGACCATATGCCATATCCCATCGATACTTTTAACAACTAATCAAATTATTAATATTTATATCAACCAAAAATTTGAAATTGAAATTCCTTTCTACACAAATTTTTTAATTACTAGCATCGTTGGTGGCATAACCAATTCTCCGGATGGTATTTAAGGAACCAAGAAAAACATCTTTTCATCAGATGATTAATTACAAGTAACAGCTCATACTGGGACTTCTCTGCTAGCCAAAGGGAACACACTCCATTAACACCCACACGAGAGCAAGCATAGCCAGGTATTATTCACTTCAACATTCTTGTGAATTTTATCAATGAAGTTGGGATCACATCCCACTCTTGCGACCAACCATTTATTACTTTCGAGCATATATCCTACCGCAAAGCAATGGATCCTTTGATCTCAATTTGTGGCAAAACTCACAAAAGGGGCGTTCACAAAAATTGAACGAACTGTTTCTCACACCAGGCGTTAAGTCTACAACTCGAGAAGTTGTATAAATACATGCTCTTGGCTTCCATTCATTACCATAAAAATTGTTACACAAAATTTTTTTTCCCCTTCACTCAATTGTACACAAAAATATTACAAGCCATAACACATACGACAACAATCATTGATCACCTACACGAAAATGAGATAACACAGCGGATAACACACTGCTTCAAAGGACCCCAAAAAATTGACAGGAAGTTATTGAAGAAAAATGAGGATACTGTTAGCAGTAAAGGGTATTACTTCTTCCCCTCCTAGCTAGCTAAGTGGCTGGGAGAGCTGTTGAACATACTGTGCCACATGTACGCTCTAGAAAGTACCATCTCTAGCTCTTGGTGCGTCCAGTTATGAGTTGGAAGGTGTTGGAGAAACATCACCATTTCTTGAAAATCAAGTTTTTGAAGCTCATCTGACCACTGGAGGAACAGTATAGTACAACATAAGTAGTCACTACCAAAGATTTCTATTAGAGCTCTTGATCTTTTTATGAAAAAAACAAGTTTGATGGTAGTTTCGACTAGCCAAACACAAAGTTTGCAGTAACAACAGAGAGTATTTTATAAATTCGAAATGGGGTATTTAGTCATATGCTACTAAGCATTTTTTTTCCTAGAAGAAAAAAGGAAAACATGTCAAAATAAAAAAAAAGAAAAAAAGCTCTTTAGTCCTCAATGTTCACATAAGCATCGCAAGAGGGAGAAGAAATTATTGCAGCATGAAACCATGTAAATTACATCAGCAGAGTAAGTAATTATGGCTTACCGTTAAAAGAAAGCTAGCATATATGTACACAAGGAAATCTGGCAATGCGTCGCCTTCAGCAAGATAGGTGTCCCACAGCCGTGTAACAAGTTGAAAAGGGATCTAGTAAAACAAAAATGTGACATTGCTTCAAAATCAAATAAGAAATCACAAGGATTGCCAAATTCTCTCAGAACTCAAAACATGGTTCGGATCACTGTGAACTGAGCAAGAAAAATTTTGAGATGTAGGTTAGATAATAATCGCAACTGCTAGCAATGAAAGTGAGAAAGCAAACCTCGCGTATCAAGAGACAATTGAACCAACGAAAAGCAAATTGAAGAAATTCAAGCCCTTGCTCTTCCATATGCCTTGAAACAGGTTCTGGCAATTTAACAAAACCAGATCAGATATAACATACATTCTTGACCATGCAAAGCATAAAATGAATTCATAAATAAGCTGGGTTATGCTATAAGAGGTGGTGGTAAAATTTGAAAATATTGTATGCATCAAATGCATGAGGTAGTGACACATCAGCTTGTGGAAAGGTTACACAGCGAGAGGACAGGCAGGAACCAAAAAGCTTTTCTTATAGCAGCAAAGAGATTCCTGTAGAAAACTATAAATTCAATATATGCTCTTTTGGTCAACCAAAAAAAAAAAAAAAAAAGGAGGTGCTTCTCAGTTGGTAGATCTACAATCATGGGTTCAAAATGCAGACCCTTTTCTCCAAGAACCAAAAAAAAAAAAAAAAAAGAAAAAGGAAAGGGAATGTGTTTACCATCAATCCGCCTAACTAGTTCCTTCAACTTAAATACAAGTCTCTGTATTCCTGGTTGAGCAAATGTGTAATGGTCCTGCATGCCATCTAGTAACTTTGATAGGCAGCCATAACAATCAGCCTCTATGTTAGATATTTTATCTGGAGATAGATCAGATATGGACCAATTATCAATTTCTCCTTCCAAATGTTCCGACAAGAAAACAACCAGGAAGGGTGTAGCAAGATCATTTATTCCCTGAACATATCCGCTAGCAGGATGCCGAATTGCCCTGGAAACAAATCAAGAAACATAACACCTGAAGAGAAACATATTACAACTAGAACAATAATGAAGTACTTGACTGATGACATTTATGACATACAACACATAATAAACAAATTTTTTTTTCTACTGTTGAAATGTTGCAATCTAACAAAATTAGCAACGGGAAATGCAAGATTTGGAACCAACGTATCAATGTTTAATGCAAGTTATAATAAAAAAAAAAAAAGGCGCAGGTGATGCATGCAGGCTTGCCAAGTATCAGAAGCATCTTCAAAAATAGAAACGGAAGAACTCTGCAAAAGTCTTATATGTTAGGCAACTATATCAAATGGACTTATGTACTGAGTATTGGATATCGATGCATGCGCTACAGTTGGACTTGGCTATTTTTATGGTGTTCTCTTATTTTCCACCTTGTTTGAAATGTCCAAATATCATATCCATGCTCAAGTATCATTATGTTACACAAATTATTATGGTAGAGTCCAGAGTCCAGAGTTGAGATATATATTTCACGCATAGCTTGTCTTGTTCTATATAAGGGGAACTTTGGTCATATTCTATTCCCTGCCCCATAACCATGCATTAGACAACTCGAGGCATCATTGCAATGCAATGAAACAGAAGATTTTCCAAACAATAATACAATAATTTTAATGTCATTTCGAAGAAATAAAATGGGACAGAGCAACAGCTGTACTGGAAGAACTTCAGAGATCATGCCCAAAATGACAGACAACTGCATACAAGCTCCAAGCGTAATGTATATGGCATGTTTGAACAAACTTTAAACATCCCATGTTTCAAGCCCAGAGCTGCATTTTTCAACCTATTCACCTCCAGAAATATCAAATGACATGCAGTATGGTTATGGGTACAGGCTGGTATTTAATAGTTAGCAAAAGAAAGAAAGAAATTGTTAATTGTGTGCTACTTAATAATACATACACCCTCATCCAACTTGTCACTAATCCTCACATAAACCCATGCCCTCAAGACCAGCAGCTAATGCATCTGTTTTGTAGCAGAAGAGTTGCACTATCGAGAGATAAAAAGTGAAAGGAGTCAATAGGTTATGAAATAGAATACTTCCAAGCAATAAAAAGAGAATAGTATAGGTACAGCACAATCAGAAATCTGAAAATCTCTGAATGTTACAATCCTTAAAGTCCATGCTCAATTCTTAGTAAAAATTGAGATCCAAGCCTAATCTGTTGATAGGGAATGTTCATTGATTTATGTGAAATAAGCTCTTTGATAAGGATATAAAGTTGAGAGGATGGAGTTTACCTAATAACATCCACTTGAAGGCTAAAATTAAGATTCAGTTAAACATATCTAGCTAACAAAAATTCTATCCTTTCTATTTTAACAGCTGGAACTTTTGACTGATTTAACAAAGACCAGAAGCAGTAATCACCACCGCACATAATTGTGGTGCATGCCCATCTATACTAGAAGATGTAGCAGGCACTAAGAGAAAGATGAGTAACATTTCTTCAAAGAGCAAAAGGTGATCTGATTAACTATTAACTTAAAGTACATATCTCTAATCAAATCCTCATCACCAAGACGACAGAAAAAACTAATTTTTCCTTGCATACAAACTACATATGAAATATTATTAACGGTAAGGAATGGAAATACAGTATTAATATCTGACCATGTATAAAGAATTCGCTCCAAGGATTTCTGAACTTGTGCTTGCTGAAAGAAAGCCACATCAGGTACAGTTCTTGGACAATCAACAGAAATCTAAAAAGGAAAGTAAAAGCTAAATGTCAAGAATATGCACGTCAGAATGACAACAATAGATATATGCATTCAATCAGAAATAACCTGGCGAAGCATATTGATCTCATCATCTGAACGTTCTGTATCTGGAATGTCATAAAACTGAGCAACACAGTCAAGATACTCGAGGCGCTTCCTTCTTAAAACCCCTTCCCTTCTATCTGCATTAGGTGGTGCATATCCCTGTTGTCAGATCAAATTTAAATTAGAGTCAAGCAACAATATTTTTATTTCATAGAAGAATAACCCGTATTTAAAACCGTAAGAAGCTGCACTAGGTTAACCCACACAAGTCAGAAGTTATGATCTTTATATGTGCCAATCTTTTCTAATTTAATCAAATAGGAAAACCAAGAATTAGAAAAATCGCCAGTCACCACCATTGGAATTTACTAAAAGAACATAATATATGGAACATAATATATGGAACATATGTGCAAGGCTTTCAACTCCAGCAGACATTGCAATGGTAATGCCTCAACATGCACTTCAAGTTTGTGTGTGTTGATGTGCCTATGAGTGCGTGCACAAGTATAAGGAACCAAAATGAGGCCAAGTAATAGACTATACTGAGGAACCTCAGGTTTTTAAATGGAAAGCAATTTCATGCTGACGAATCTCACCAAGAGAAGCCTCCAAACATTGGGACGCATATATGGTGGTACACCACTCCATGCCAACTCCCGCAATTTCTCTGCACAATGAAATTTTAAAGATAAAGGAGATATTATAACACGTGAAATGCAATTACCATTTAGAGAATCAGTCTTAAATCTCAACAAAGCACATGATAGTACAGGTCATCATCAAGAAAATAATCGCATGATGTAATTGAAAACAGAAATTGCAATTGCAAAACACAAGCCGCAGCTGGAAAAATAAATATGAAGGAACAATATCAAGAAAAAATGGGTGGACACCACAAGCCAACTACATACTCAAGAAGAAATAGCAAAGAGACCCCATATAGAAGTGCACAACCAAGAATCCATTGGCAGTAAGTCCAACAAATGAAATGATATCTAAAATGCAAGAAGGTGTGAAAATTAAAGTCCTCTAAAATCACATAGGTTATGAATATGACTGATTGTGCAATTGTCGAAGTACACATGACCGGCAACATTTCTTACAGATCCTAGTATTCTAGATTTGCATACTACTGTCCAAATCTAATGACATGTGGAATCACTTGGGAGTTAAGTTAAAGACACTTTGCATAGTTCAAACACACAGAAGCTTCTTTTTGTGTCATGTATTCACAATGACAGAGCTATGTTTTCTATAGCTAGTCTCTCATTGAAGTGGTATCAAAAGCTTTGAAGCATGTCCATCCTTTCTTGCTGCAACAACAGTGCCCTGTGTTTCCAGTTCAGCTAATCAAGAACTTTTGCTGCCACTTTTGCTGTAAATTTTAATTTAATCCAATTAAAGTCATTATCTGTATTGAAGTATGTGACACTGATACAATTATTATTTCTGAATTTTAAGTCCTTCAGGATTTTCTATGTATTCTGCTTTTGAGTCTCATTGCCTAATTGGGAGTGTCGACAGTTTTGCAACATGTAAATTTCATGAGAGTGCTTGCAGATAATGGCATGTGAGTTATTCTCCCAGACTTCAACAAAATGGAGAATTCACTGTTGATTGGCATTTGTAAACATCCATGGCTCCTAAGTCTCTCTATCTTACTTCTTTGTCTTTGCACTTCCTAAATATCTTCATCATTCTCAGCTAGGCTGATGCTTCTTCACATCATTCAGCCATTCTTTCTTATGTTTAACATCCTAACAATCTTATTACAAAAAATATAATGGTGAATCCACCTCCAATCTTATTATAAAAAATATAATGGTGAAGCTACCTCCTGCAATAAAAATACTAGAAACTTCAAATCATCTGATCATCATTGAAATTCTACTTTTTATAGAAGGCCAGAAATACCAGCAACTAAAATATCTGGCTCTAGACAGTAAATTGACACCATTCTTTCTAATGTGAAGGTTAGTTGGAGAGAAATTAGAGATCAAGAAAATGGTAAGAGATAAAGGACAGACAATATCATATTCTTCCGTCTGCTTGTTTGATTAACATAAGGAATAAAGGAAAAGAAAAACCATAAACAACTTTCCGGCTTGACCAAAAAAACCCATATACATATGTTCTGTTTTTGTTGGTTGGAAGTGCAAGTTTGAGAGAACCAAACAACTTTTTCACTCACCACTTCATCCAAATTGGACAAATTGGACAAATTGTGTTACACAAGCCCATGAAACAGAAGGGCATTCAAGTATTGAAATTATGTTACTATAACTATGGCAACATTTGTTTTCATAAAGTATTAGATTCATCTTTCACCTAAGCATCCCTAACAAACATCTTATTTCACATGTTTAAACTTTAATCAATAAGACATTACTCCATTTGCAATATAAAATAAACATTGATGGTTAAGTCAATTGTATAAAGATATACCCAATATTACTGTTGTTCCTGATAGCTCCCTTGTAAATTTCATAATTCTTGCAGAATCTGTAGATCTGGCGCCCATAGGGGACTTCTGAATATCTTTGGGTTTAGTCTCAATATTGGACATTGATGGTTTCAGCTTGTTTGTAACTGCATTATTATTTAGCTTGCCTGTACTCCGGGCTTCTGCCTATACAAGAAATAGGATTTCTCCTTACACATGACATTAAAAAACTTAAGAAAACATTTCAATAGACAAAATGGGTGTCCATCATCTGCAGTACCTCCCTCGACATGTCCATTCGATCACTTGTTCCAGCATCATTTTCTGAGAAGCTTCTTTCAAAACTAGGAGATCGTTCTTGTAAGCTTGGATCCTCTGGTGGATCTGATTTTCGGGTCAATAATACTTTACCAGGAATACTGCGACCTTTAAGCAGCCTTGATTGCAAGAAAAGATTTGAAAGAACAACAATTAGGTGTCTTGAAAGACATCATAATTTAAAACGTAAAATTCACAGCTAGTGGCAATAACTATTGTCAACAAAGCACCTTCAGCTACATGAATGTCAAGAGTGTGTGCTTTAACTACAAAACCAATACAAGACAGTACTTTCCAGCACAAAATCACTGCCCAAACACGAATGGACATTGGCACATGAACATAGAGAAAAAAAGAGATCATCAGCATCATTTCATACAAATACGTAAGGCCTTGTCATGTAATAGCATATCACTCTCTCCATTAAACACGTCTCTCCGTACACAATACCATTGTGCCAAAAACACTACAAATTGATATGTTTGCATGTAAAATCAGATTTAGTAACAGAAATTTGCACATAAAGATTAAAATTTTAATTATTTTTGCTCCACATCAACAAAATTAACGCAAAATATTTCACAATTCATATTGATTTCTATCAAACTCAACAGAACAAACAAACCAATATCACCAGACTAAAACAAAAATTCCCAACTGAGGGAAAAATTGCAATTTTTTCTTTAACAAAAAGAAAGTCAGAGATCTGAATCGTGAAAACAAAAAATGCCCAAAAAGAAAATTCAAGAAAAGATTGAATTTTTACGAGAAAAAAAAAACGGAAGAATCGAAATTGGGATGAATTGAGATTTCAAAATATTTGAAAGATCTAAAAAAAATTAAGAGAGAATGGAGGAGTGGTATACCCTTGGACATTTTTGAGAGTCTGGCTGAATCTTGAATCTATACTTGAATTGTTCTCATTATTATTATTACTATTGTTCTTCTTCATTTGCTTAATTTTCTTCTTCTTCTTCTTCTTCTTCTTCTTCTTTGTGTTTGCTCCTGCTATCAATATAAGATTTAGAGCTTCATTTTGTTTTTGTTTTGGTTAATTTTTAATTATTGTCATCTTAATTTTATTATATAACTAATCTAATTTTCAATACTTAAATTATATAATATAATTTCTTTCTTTTTAATCTAATTTTAGATATTTTTATATTTTGCTAAAATTTGAGTAGTCAAATGGTATTACATATTTTTATAACTGCCCACTTCATAAAATACTTAAAGTTGGCTTTGAAAAATATCTTTTAAAAATGTTTACTAAATTAAAGTAATTGAATTCGACCTTTATTTTGAAGTTTATTTAATAATAAACGAGTCAAATTTGAGCTCATTGATGTTCAACTTGTTTTAATTTTCGAGTTTACTCATTTTTATATATCTCCATGAATTAGCTTGTAAAAAATTAGTTAATAGGCTGATGAGCATGCTTATATTTTTTTTATTGCTTTATTTATTTATTTTAATTGAATATAGTATCTTGATTTATTTAAAAAGCTCATTTGAAAATTTGAATTTGTCTCTATTTTATTTTAGTTAGAACTAAATTCGAAAATTGTTTTGAACTCAAACGTTGTGATGAGTTGAATTTTTAATTACTAAGCCATGGATTTCTAAACTAATCCAAAGCATTCACAAATTTTATAAATGAAGATATCAATCCCAAAATAAAATTATATTTTAGTTATTTTGTTGATGATAGCTGCATCACTATACATGATTCTAATTAGTGCTTCTTGTGGAATTTAAAAAAAAAAAAAATACTTCTTGCTGCTTTTAGTATCTTTCGAAAAACAAATTCTTTAAAATTATACAGCATTTTTTATGTAACCTTCACTCTCTACGAAGCTATTAATAAAATGTGCAATTAATATTTTTATGCCTAAAAAGTTGACACTGAAGTGAATTTTATTCCTTAAATTTCTGTCATTGTTTGATTTTTTAGGACTAGACCATGTAAAGTTTTGAACAATGATCATATATAGACCTTAAAATAAAAAAAGTTCCTTCGTCTATATTTGCTTTGTTTATTCTTTACTTATATCCTTAACCAACCTTTTTCTTTAATGTTTATTTCTATATTATTGGAACATGAGTTGTAAATAAAAAGAACTTTATAAATATTAGTGATTACGCAATAATCATATGATTAATATTCGATAAAATGAAATTAATCATTAAACCATTTTAGTTAGACTTGAGTAAATTGACACTGAAAATCTATGGCAAAAACCTGTTTTTTTGAAAAATTTTTCTTCTAAATTTATTCTCCTCATAAAAAAAAATGAATGAAAACAATCATATTGTAAATTTTCAATTCATTGTTGCTTACACTAACAAATTTTTTTATTAATTTAATTAGCCATTTTATACATTGATGTGGAAAACCATTTAGAATAGAGCTTGAGTGGGAAGCTCCCATGATCTCACATGCTAAAAAAAAAAAATTGATGAATTAATTTATTGGCTGATTTCGAAGAGATCAAATATTAAATTAACAATTTATTAAATTTATTAGATAATGTATTGTATAAAACTTTTTAAAGGTCTATCTAATATATAAATTAATATTTTTATGATATATCAATAAATAATGCATACTCATTATATATTTTTTAAATATAAGTTAAGTATTGTTTATTTTTATATTAAAACTAATGTGTTGCATTATAATTTTATTTACTTAAACAAAATTTTTACTTGATTATATGTTTATAAAATAAAAAATTATATATTAAATTATACATAAAATATCTAAAAATTATATATTAATTTTATTTAGTAAAAAGTTAAATGAATTTACAGAAAAAATATATAATATACATGAAATGTAATACTTTTATAAATTAATAACTTATTAATTTATTAATCTCTTACTTAATAACTTTTCTTGGTGCTTATAGACATTTTACTTAGCTATGGATTTGCAACCATACCTGCATCAAAATATAATCATCTTATAATCTTTCTTGGTGCCAAATAATTGTTTGCTCTCACTTTCTCCAAAACCATTGCATATTTCAACATCCTTCAGCACCAAGTTACTGTGATATAGAATTTGCCATAGTACAAATCCAGGAGAATATGTGTTTACAGAAGAGAAACACAATTGTCAAATGTGTCAAATCAATGAGGGCAAAAGAGTTCATCTAAAAACAATTTGCCTAACCATGTTCCCTGCTCCTAATTTTTCGTTTTCTTTGATAGCCATCTTGTGCATGTGCTCATCTGCTAGGTAGCCTTTACAATTCTAAATAAAAAAATGCTTAATGACAAGCTGAAAGCTTAGAAAAGTCCCTAGCCTTTGGAATTCCATCCACAGTATGTCAACCTTGACGTCTCGACATCACAAGGACTGGAGATCATCCAACAACATTTATCCATTGCCTTTTTGCCTAGAAAAGTAACACCACTCATAATTGAAAAATTTCACAGGAGAAAATTCAACAGAAACAAACAAACAATCTTACTAGAAAGATAACTTCATGCATCAATAGTTAGGCCTTTTTCTTTGTTAACAATGTGAGAATTCTTAACAGCCTTTCATGGTTATCCTAAACATGACAGGTGCATTGCACTGTAGATCTTGATGAACATTCTCATTAAATACAATTTGTTTGCGAAATTTATTCCATATAGAGGAGCAACTGCTGTTACAAGCAGTTATATAATAGGCTGAACATCATTTTACATATAGCCAAATAAATAAAAAATATAAGTTTCATCGGAGAAAATTTCTGTCCTCTATTCCTGCTGGAATGAGCCTTTCATAAAATACCAAGCAAAGGCCAAATGACAGATACAGTCTGCATCTTAGCAAGGACATGTAGCTCCTCTAAACCCAATAATTGTCCATTACAGGCATTACTCCATTTAAATCTCCACATTTTCTAAAGCGAACTTTATAACTTCATTGGTTACAGCTGCCACCTATTGAAGAACGTATTAATTTAGGTCCTGGCTTTTGCTTGGTGACAAGAAAGAAGTGAGATGAATCTTCCCACCAAATGTAGATTGGCTTTTCCATCTCAGTTATTAGGTGTACTATTAGAGACCAATTATATCCTAGTTAAAGCTATAAATGAAGGATTCCAAGCTCACAATGTTTAAGCCATTCACAACAAATTACATGCATGAAAAATAAGTGTCTTCATATGTCTTTGAATGATTGAATATTCTGTTCTAATGATAAACAAAGAATCATAGCTTCCTCTTACTATTTCAACATAAATGCTTTACTTGGAAAAGTCTAAAAAATGCAAGAACTCAACTCAAGTGAATTCCATTTAGTCAATTCTCATGACTGGGTAGACCATATTTTCTAGAATTCAATTCCTCCAACTTACATAACACTTTAAAGGCATTTTGAAAGAAATGAAATTATGTCACTTGCAGCATGTACTTAATTCATGCACATCCTTTATTCCAAACTATTCCAAACAATAAGCATCAACATCAAAACCAAACAAATAGAAAGCACAAAATAGAAATGCATATAACTTACATATTTTTTCCTCTGAACTTCTTCAAGAAATTTCTCAGGATAATCCATATAATCACCGCATTCTTTCTTTATAACGTCAACAAGGTCACCTCTTCCAGCATCCTCAAGATTCCTAATCAAAATTACAAAAGTTAACTCATCAGGTACACAACCTGATTCCTTCAATCTGCCATACATTTCCACAGCCTTTTCAATCAAACCCACTCTCAAATAAGCCCCAATCATCTCAT
>CATIWO010454507.1:0-10294 GCA_949673435.1 Macaranga tanarius
ATATATTATTACAAAAAATCATAATTTTATAATAAATTATTTAGTAAATAATTTATTTTAAATTATTTTAATGAATAATTTAAATTTATACATTGTATTTTTAGAAATTTTTTTAGCTTGTTTAGGCTCGTTTAAGCTCATAAACAGCTCGTGAACACTTAGCGGCCTAATGAGCTCGGCTCGAGCTCGGCTCGTTTATAAATGAACCAATCCTGAGCTAGCCAAAGCTCGGCTCAGCTCGGCTCGTTTACACCCCTACCTCCAGCTAATCCACCACCAGTTCCACTAATCCATAACTAGTACAACTAATACCTCTTTTTCAGGCTGATGCTGGTATGGGAGCTCCTATGCACTACTAGAAATTATCAATTTAGTGACGAAAAAATCCATCGCTAAATCTATGAAATCCGTCGGTAATGCTGATTAGTGACGGATTACCAACGGATACTAATCCGTCGGTAAAATATGCGTTTCGCTAATTACTACCGACGGATTTTGAATGTCCATTGGTAAATTAGCGACGGAAGTTCCGTCCATAATTTTTTATTTTACTGTTGGTAAATAGGTCCAATCGTATGATATATTAGTCGGATATTACCGACGGATTTTTTGATTTACCGATGCAAATTATCTGTCGGTAAATAGCGACGGATAATTTTTGTCAGTAATATTATAATTACTGACGGATTATTCCGTCGCTAATTAGCGACGAAAATTATTCTGTCGGTAATTTCGGTGTAATATATCGATAGATTTAGTAATTATTAACGGATTTTTCGTAGCTAATTAGTGACAGATTTTGCCAAAATTAGCGACGGATTCTATTTTCGTCGCTAATTTTAATAGGTTTTTTTTGGGGTTATTCACCTATAATTATTAAATTTTTTATATGATTGCACCCGTTGCAAATTGTATAAATATTTATTATAATTTAAATAGAAACAAAAGAATTATATTAAAAAATATAAATAAATACATTTAAAATATAAATTTAACATGATAATAAAGTAATAATATATAAAAAACGTACAATTTATAAATAATTTCAAATATGTGTTACATAAACAGTATCAAAACCTACTGGTTCACGAAATCTGTAGTATGATCTGGACCAAAATAACCCTCAGCATCTGAAGGAGCTGTGTGTGAAGCTGGAGATGGAAATGAGTATGGAGGTACAGAAGGTCACATACCAGAATTGTGTGCCCACCTCGTCAAAGTCTCTAGCTCTCGTTGGATATCGCTAACCTGCTGATCATACTCACTACGAAGCTCAGAGCGAACAACATCTAATCTACTCTACACAGACCTCTCAACCGCAGCATCAAAAGCGGCATGAGAAAGAAACAACTCCTGCATCGAGGATGTCACATTGGTAGTACGGGAACTGCTCGTATAGTAAGTCGACACTGAAGATCCGACACCGTACACTCGTTGTATTTATTTTCCTTCAGCTGCTTGAAGGAAAATCTGGTTCTCATCAACTTTAGGTGCCACTTCTCCCTCCTCTGCTGACTGCGAAGCTACAGCCACCATCTCTTAAAAACACGCCTAAATCAAATGATAAAACTTTATACATTATCATATTATGTAATATGTGCATAAACTACTTACATAAGTACATTATTTATTTATAGCCATTAAACATGATACAAAACTCAGGAAAAATATTTTTGAACTTACATTAATAGTCTCTGATCTCTTATCAATAAATTTACTTTTATCTGACTTGCTCGTACAGGTGGCCTTGAATAATTTATGTGCACTTGGTCGCACTCCATCCGACTCAGTTTGCATATTATTTATAGTTTTAACGAATGAATAATATGTTATATTATTATAAATATAAATGAAGAATATAATGAAATAATTAAGCTTAATACATTAATATAGTTCACTATGACATGCATTATTGGACAACTATTAATTAGTTATTTCTTGCATATAATTTTTGACATTTAATATTCTGTACGTACTATAGCTCGCTCATGTTCAAGTATAGATCTAGACCCTCCGGTGTGCTTAGAATGACCTGTATATGGACCGGCATTTTCAGATAGCTAATTTTTACTTGTTGTGCTACATTTTTGAATGTAATCTTGCTGCGCCCATTTTTCTTGCCAAACTCTCCACACAGCATTGGATATCAACCCATGTTGTTTATTCGATGTTCTATATGTGGACAAATTATCTTTAGACCAACTTACTGTATGTTGTGCCCACACTACATTTATCTGCTCATCAGTAGCCTCCCACCTGAAAAAATTTTGGACTCAAAGAAAGGTGTATTTACATTTTAATAAATGATCTCACTATCTTTATATCAATATTCAAATGAAATAATAAAAATTTGATTACAATCTTGGATATTAAAAAACATTCTTCACCTTAAACTCTTCCCGATAGAAGTCAATATAATCCTGACTAAGTGCTGCCCACTGCCACCCCTCTGTGTACTAACATCGCTTGAAAATCTGTGTGCAAATCCTCAAAATTCTGCTACTTGGCAGTAATCGATTCCTGCATTTATATTACAACATAAAACAATATTATTCATATGATGAAGACAATTAATACTCTAATCATTCAACTCAAAACATACCATTTACATTCACTATTCAGAGAAAAATAACAATTAAACCTTTAGTTATTGTAGCAAACATAAAAATATTCGTAAGTTCATAAACTTGTCTTAATACTTTCATTTTCAACAATGTTTACATAATTAAAAAAAAAACTTCCATACCATTGCAACTATTATCACATCAATACACATGTCTTGTTTACTTTAATATCAATTGTACCTTTATCTATCAAGTTCTACAATAATGTGATCCCTAGTTGGAGGTGGCTCTACTTATTCCTCCGGCTGATTTAGTTCCTCTTCCTCTGATGGGTAATGCTCCCGTGAGGGATGTGCAAATGAAGCTGAGGGTACCATGGTAGTAAATAAAGATGCCACAGTAGCAACAGATGGTGAACTCTCCTGAAGATCTCCCTATCCTCCAGTACGACCTCTATCGGCTGTCTCTCTACCTGCTCGACCTCATCTAGGATGCCTCATATCTAAAAAAATATAATACAAAGTTAGACAATAAAATATTAGAAAATTTATATCATATATATTCCAATAACATAAGAACGTATTTCCTAATGTCTATAATTCTAAAAAAAAAGACTCAAACCACCTATAAAGACTAAACAAATAAATTATGAGGATTCTACTAAAAATTCGATAGAATCTTCCCTAAAATATAGATATCTCCCTACTAAAGTACGGCCAATCCTAGAATAAAATAACTATAATTTTATACACAATTACAACTGCAGTAAAAAATGATAAGATGTATTTTTATAATTGCATTTTCTCTCCAAAAAAAATTATCTATCGCAATTCATCAAATTCTTTAAGATCAATCAATTTTATTAAAATAAAAATAAGCAGTTTAAAAGTAATAAATAAATTTGGGCAATCAAACAAAAAGTTAATTTTTTTATCAAAATTTAATTATTATTATTAATCATTAGATACTATCTATATTAACTTATTTTAATAATTATAAGAATATATTAATTAATTTATAATATTTTTAATAATAAAAATTATTACTACATAATTTTTAATAATGAAGTATTTGTACTAACATACCATAAGAGTACTATCAATATTGAAAAATAATTGACGCGTGCATCCCTAATACACTAAAAGTTTTGAACTTCATGTCCAAAAAATATATTTTTGATAAATTATGAATGGATAAAAGAGGCTATACATTATTTTTAACAATAAATTACATTGATAAATTTTAAAATATGAAGCTTACTCTTTAAGGAATAGTTTCATATATACATCAATTAATTAGTTTTTTTATTTGTATTTTCTTTTAAATTAAAATAGAATTCACATCACATAATAACAATGAAAATTAAAATTAAATAGCATGAAATATAATAACATATATACATATGCTTAGAGGAGGAGAGTGTGCACCTGAAGTGATGCGCAACGGTGATATGGTAAAGGAGCAGTCCAATGGCGGCAACAACAGTGACGAGGAGAAGGAGAAGGAGAAGGAAGGAGGGAGAAGGCGACGGCAGTAGCGGTGACGAGGAGAAGGAGAAAGAGAAGGAGAAGGAGAAAGAGAAGGAGAAGGAGAAGGAGAGAGGGAAAGGAGGAGGTGGTTGCTGCTGGTCGGAGGCTGGTGACTGCGGCAGCAGAGTGGTGGTTACGGCGCTTGGATGGCAGCGGTGGTAGGGAATGAAGAAGGAAGGAGGCAGAGAAGAAAAAAGATAGGAATTTTAGGATTTCTATTTGTTGTGGGTAGGAATTTGGGTTTTTTATTTGCTATATTGTGAATTTAGCAACGCCTAAAAATATCCATCGCTATCTAGCGACGCCTAAAAATATCTGTCGGTAATTTAGCGACGGATAAAAAAAATTCATCACCATTTAGTGACGGACATAATATCCATCACTAAATTCATCGTAAATTTAGGCGCCAATTTTTAGCGCATAATTTTTGGTGGATTTTATCGATAATTTTTAATCCATCGGTAAATCGTTAAATTCTAGTAGTGATGACCCAAGTTTTTGTAGTGGCTATGGCTCCTTAGATGATAGTAGATCATACATACAGATTAGGTACATTTGATTTTGAGGGTTTTATAGATGGTAGACTAGCTGATGAGTGGTTGAAAAAGTTAGAAAAAGCTTTCCTCATCTTAGGATTGACAGAGATTGAGAAAGTGCAAAATGTGTATGGATTTATGAAAGGTTTATCAGATGATTGGTTGACAAGAATTCACCATCTTTATGGTGAGGGGTTAACATGGAATGTATTCCTTATAGAATTCCATAAAGAATGTTTAATGGGCAACTATAAGAAAAGTAAGCAAGAGCCATTCTTTAAGTTAACCCAAGGTAGTCTATCAGTTAGAGAATATGCAAATCAATTTGAGGATCTATATCACTTTGTTTCCGATATTATTTCTTCAGAGGAAATTAAGTGTGATAGGTTTAGAAATGGACTAAAAGCTTATATACGAACTGGAATAGCGTGGTATAAAAGGAATAATTTTTGGAAACTAGTTCATAAGTCACTTAATTTTAAAAAGGCAAGAAAAGAAGAGTTAGAGCAAGAATAAAAGAATATAAGGTTTATCCCTAGTTCCTCTCAGAGTTTTAGAGGTAGATCAACCAATAGAGGAGTTACCACGTTACCACCTAGACCAGGTTATAGTGGCAGTGGTCAAGGTTCGCATATAAGTTATAGGCAATAAGCAAATCAGCCTCAAATGTCAGAATTTTATAAGGTAGTTAGTTGATAGTTCTACCAATGCCCAGAGGCAAGCCTGGAGAGGTGTGCCATAAAATAACTAAAGAAGACTCACATACCCATAATGCTCGAATTGTGGTAAGTTTTATGAAGGGAAATATAAGAAAAGGTCATTGGGTTGTTATGAGTGTTGAGAAATTGGCCACATAAAAAGAGATTGTTCGTTATTAGTACAATTTGGTGGTTTAGGGTGAGGAACTGTTGCCCCTAGAAATTAGGTTGGTAATAGAAATTTTCCATAAAATAGACAGGTTACCATTGATTCTAGCTCTAGTATTGGTAGGGATGGTGTTGTTGCTATAACATCTTAGCAAGGATAGAGTATCCAAATAAATTGACCTTTGACTCAGGCTAGAGTTTTTGCAATAACGTAAGATGAAGCATTGGCATCTTCAGAAGTGGTTACTGGTATGTTAACTATCTTTGACTGAGATGTTTATATATTATTTAACCCAAGAGCTACATATTCTTTTGTGTCTTACTCTTCTGCTTTGCATGCTAATTTAAAACCTAATTCTTTAGATGTTATGATGATTGTTATTAATCATTTGAGAAACTCTAAGATTTGTGAGAAAGTATATAAAGATTGTGTAGTTAAGATAGGTGAGCAAGAGCTCTTAGCAAATTTAGTTCCCCTACAACTTCAAGGTTTAGATGAAATCTTAGGCATAGATTGACTATCTCGCCATTATGCTACAATGGATTATTTTAAGAAGATAATAGAGTTTAAGTGCCCTAGGGAAACTAGATTTTCTTTTCAAGGGGTACGACATTCTTTTCCCTCTTATTTGATATCCACTATAACTGCGAGGAAAATGTTAAGGAAGGGTTGTTAAGCATATCTTGCTTATGTGGTTGATACTAAGTCTGAAGGGCCGAAATTAGAAAATATTCCAATAGTGTGTGAATTCAAAGATGTTTTTCCAGAAAATCTTACAGGTTTACCCCTAGATAGAGAGATTGAATTTTCTATCGATGTGATCCCCGGGTATGGCTCTTATTTCTCAAGCACCTTATAGAATGGCTCTAGCAAAGTTAAAGAAATTAAAGATCCAGTTGCAGGAGTTATTAGATAAAGGTTTTATTAGGCCTAGTGTATCACCATAGGGAGTACTTATGTTATTTTTTAAAAAATAAAGGATGGTTCCATGAGGCTATGTATAGATTACAGATAGTTAAATAAGGTTACGATACACAATAAGTATCCACTACCTCGTATTGATGATTTTTTTGATAAATTATAATGGGCTAACGTTTTTTCAAAGATTGATTTAAGGTCTAGGTATCATCAACTAAAAATTAAAGAGATAGATGTACCTAAGATGACTTTTAGGACACGCTACAGACATTATGAGTTTCTTGTGATACCGTTTGGGTTAACCAATGCACCAGTTGCCTTTATGGATCTCATGAATAAAGTATTTCAAAAAAATCTGGATAAATTTATAATTGTATTCATAGACGATAAACTGGTATATTCTCGAAGTAAAGAGGAATATGAAGAACATTTAAGGATAGTGTTATGAAGTTTGAGAAGTGAGCAACTATTCACTAAATTGAGTAAACGTGAGTTGTGGCTGGATCAGATTATTTTCTTAGGGCATGTTATATCGGCAGAATATGTTTATGTAGGCCCTAAGAAAGTTGAGGCAGTAGTTAAATGGGAACAACCAACTAATACTACAGAAGTGAAGAGTTTTTTGGGTTTAGCTGGTTACTATTGCTAATTTGTTCAAGATTTCTCAATCATAGCAGCTCCATTAACAAAATTGTTAAGGAAAAATGTGAAGTTTGTATGGATAGAAGAATGTCAAGGGAGTTTTGAGAAACTTAAGGTATGTTTAACTTCGGCACCAGTATTAACTCTTCCTACTAGTAATGGTGAATTTGTAGTGTATAATGATGCTTCAAAGAAAGGATTAGGTTATGTTCTCATGTAACATGGAAAGGTTATAGCATATGCTTCTAAACAACTGAGGTCATATGAGTCAAACTATCCTACTCGTGATTTAGAATTAGCAGCTGTGGTGTTTACTCTTAAGACTTAGAGGCATTATTTATATAGAGAGACGTGTTAAATTTTTACAGACCACAAATCTCTTAAATACCTTCTTAGTCAAAAGGAGTAGAATTTGAGGCAAAGATGATGGATTGAGTTATTAAAGGACTACGACTGTACAATAGAGTATCATCCTAGAAAGGCAAATGTCATGGAAAATGCTCTTAGTAAGAAATCCTATAGTAACTTAACTTATATAAAGTCAGTGCAATTTCTTTTGTTTATGGAACTTTGAGCTATGAATGTGGAAATAAAATTAAATAATGAAGGAATATTGTTGGCAACTCTCAAGGTTAGGCCTATTATGAGAAAGGGTCAAAGAAGCTCAAACTCAAGATGCTCATTTATCTAAAGTTATTAAGGAGGTAAAAAGTAGGTCACGAACTAATTTTTATCTTAGAGAGGATGGAACTTTAATGCTTGGAGAAAGGCTACGTGTTCCAAATGTAGAAAAATTGAAGTGGGAGATTATAAAGGAGGCATATTGTTCTGTGAACTCAATGCATCTGGGCAGTATAAAAATATATCGTACAATTAAAGAAAACTATTGGTGGCAGGGTATGAAAAGAGACATAGCAAACTATGTAGCAAGATGTTTTATTTATTAATAGGTGAAAGCTGAATATCAACATCCATCGGGTCTTTTGTAACCACTTCCTATTCTGGAGTGGAAATGGGAGTATATTACCATGGATTTTGTAATGGAATTATCTCATATGTAGTAAGGACATGATCTTCTCAACATGGATATATGAAAGACATCATGCACCTGAGATAACTCTGGAGGCAAAGCTAACCAATACGCTATAGGTCCAATTCTTTTAATCACTTCGTACGGTCCAATGAAATGAGGACTTAATTTCCCATGCTTCCCAAATCGGCCTATACCCTTCCACGGAGATATCTTTAAAAATACTTTATTACCTATATTAAACTCAACATCTTCTCTTTATAAGTCAGCATAACTCTTTTGTCTGTCTTGAGCTGCCTTTAATCTACTGTGGATTAAATCAATCTTATATGCGGTCAACTGCATAATTTTTGATCCCATAAGTTTTCTTTGCCCTGCCTCATTCTAACAGACTGGAGTTCTGTATTTTCTTCCGTATAATACTTTATAGGGTGCTATGCTAAGGCTTGCATGATGACTATTGTTGTATGGTAATTTCCCTTGAATTCCATTACACATGCCCTTAGCATATCCTCTAAAGTTTGGATAGTTTTTTTTGATTGACTATCAGTTTATGGGTAAAAAGAAGTATTAAACTTTAATTTTGTACCCATAGCTTGATGTAAACTGGGCCAAAATCTAGATGTGAATCTGGGATCTCTATCCGATATAATAGAGATTGGTGCACCATGAAGTCTTAAAATTTCATTCATATAGACTTGTGCTAACTTATCTAAGGAATAATCCACTTTAACTGGTAAAAAGTGAGTTGATTTAGTTAGCCTATCCAAAGTGATCCCTTCCACACACTGCAATAACAGCCGATAGAATTAAGGGAATATTTGACTTATGAAGAAGAGCCCATAGAAATCTTAGCTAGAGAAGAGAAAGTTTTAAGGAATAAAATGATTCCATTGATTAAGGTTTTATAGAGTAATCATTCTAAGGAGGAAGTAACATAGGAGAGAGAAGAAGATATGCAGACTCAGCATCCCTATTTATTTTTCTCGTATGTATGTAAATTTTGAGGATGAAATTTCTTAAGAGTGAGAGAATTGTAATATCCTGCTCTAGGGGGTAATTAACCTATAGTAATTAATAAGATTAAAAAATAATTTTTGATGACCTATTAGGATATTAAGGGTTAATAGAAGGGTTAAATGGTTATATGTTAAAAAAAGTACTGTAGCATCTCCTCCTTACCACGTTGTGCTTCTTGTTTTCATAGCTTTCTCACATTTTTTTCTTTCTTCTTTCTTCTCTAGTAAACTTGTTTTAAGCAAAACAACTTCAAATTCTTAAGCTTATGCTTTCAAAATCAATATTTGTATTGAATTCAAGCATTTGAGTTAAATGAATTTATTTTTATTTTACTTCCAAATTTATGAATTTTGTTAGAATTTCATGCTATGATAATTTAATTAGTTTAGAGCTTTAGTTAGGCTAGAATAAACTTTTCTGTAAGTGTTTTTCTCTTTTGGATATTGTATTGGTGTTGGATTTTGGTGAAAATGTACAAAAATAGAGGTTTTTACTGTTGTAGTTCATCTGCAGAGGTGATCAGGCGACGCCTTAACACTGAGAAGGCACTTCAGTGCATAAAGGTGGTGCCTGAGCATTGAGGGAGCTAAGGCAGTGCCTCAGTGTTGAGGAGGCGCCTCAGTGTACTAAGGCAACACCTTAGTGCACTGAGGAGGTGCCTCAGCAGCCTTTTTTTTATTCCTCTAGACCTTTTCAAAAGCTTTTTCAGACTGTTTTTAGGATTATAAACCATACCAACCTATCATATATCAACTAAGTTGAGTAGAATTTAGATAGAAAGCTTAAAGTATTATAAGTTTGCTTCTTAATATTAGGATTAGAACTTGTCACAGTTGTAGAGCCTAGGTCAGGTCCAGCTAATTAGATTTTGGTTCAGCAAGCTCAGGTGAGTGGCTAAACCTATAACTTTAGTTTTTTAAAATATATGTATAATAATATTGAAGGATATAAAATGTTTTTCTTTGATTCAACTGATATTTCCTTACAAATAGTTTTCTATCAAATATTAAGTTACTATTATTGTTTTATACATTATTTAGTTTATTTAACAGAAATTGGGAACATATAGCAATATATTTGTTACTGATATAGTTGAAGCAATTTAAAGCAAGAATGTTTGTTATTATTATTTTATGAAATGATCATTCTCAATAATATATTGATACTAGCATCAGCTAAAGATTTAGC
>CATIWO010454519.1:0-19003 GCA_949673435.1 Macaranga tanarius
AAAATAATTTTTTTAAACTAATATCATATGTGAGGAGCATTTTTAAAAATAAAATTTATAAAAGGGGAATTTTAGTTTTATAAAAAATAAATTTAAAATTATAAAATTTATTTAGAAATTCCAATTTTTTTTAGAATTTGATTTAGTTATGAGCAATTTCACAAATTTAAAATTTAAATTAAATACACTAAATTTAGATTTACAAATAAATTTTATAAAATTCATTTATTCCAAATACACTTTAATGTATTTTAAATATTTTTTTTAATATATGAAGGGGTAATTCATCAGCTTGGTATTTGCGGTATTCATGGCAAATGGATTGATTTTCAATTATGTATTTTATCATTTGTGATTCATTTATTATTTATATAGATATTCAAAATTATAAAACTCATCTACATAATCTAAATATATCTTCCATTCTTTATATTTATATTAATAAATTCAATATCTTATTTTTTAAAAAATAAATTTAATATCTTTGTATGTTTAAATTTGAATATTGTAGGTGATATAATATTTTTAACTCCTTTACACTTTTAGTTTTGTGATTTTATGAGTTGATTAGTTTGTTTAATGAATTAGGAGAATTGAGGCATTAGATAGAAAATCGAACACAAAATGCAATTTTTAGACTTTGGCAGATTTGACCTCTGGAAGTTTGAAAGAGGTTTCTACATCCTTAGAATTTCAAACACAAGAAAAAGGTCGTATTGACATTTTAAATAGACTTTTTGAGCTTTTTTAATTGGGCTGACATGTTAAATTTTGAGTTTATTTGGGTTGGCAAACTTTAGGTCAAAGTTAGAAGATCTAGTTCATCTTTAAAGTTTGTTCCAATCACTCGCGTCTCTCTCCAACAGCAATTCATATGCATAGTTTTGGTGTATAGTTTCCAATTTGTATTATTAATATACAACAAATTATCAATATGCATATGCATATGCATGCACCCTTGAACTTGTATTTTCATATTCCTTAATAGACTGCAACTCTGGCCTCCCCCTAGCTAGATATTTTCATTTCCTTCGTGTTTCTGCTTCCACTCACCAGGTAACGGATCTTATCCTCTCTCTCTCTCTCTCTATTTCTCTGTTTAGCTTCAGATTAAGACATTCATTCATTCTGGACTAACATCTTCTTTCTATTCTAATTAATTTCTGCTCTCATTGCCTGGTTCTTTCTTTGATGAGTTGAATTCATTTTATTGTTGTTATTATTTGTTATTTCTTCTCGTTTTGATGAAATTTACCAAATATTATGTTTTGTTCCTTGTCTTCATAATTTGAGTATGAAATCACCTTCACTTAACACTTATTAATAAATTCAAGCACTCATCGATACAACAGTCAATGTGGTGTGCAGACTATACTTGTATCAAATATTTAATTGTTATTTTTTCCGCAAAAGAAATATATAATATTTTTTAAACTAGTACTATTTTCAAAAAATTTACTAAAATTTTGTATAACTACGTACATATAATTCTTAATATTTATCTTTATAACAAAATAAGAAAAAATTTTAAATAACAAAACAAAATTTTGGTTAAGAAATAGAAAATAATAAAATATATTTTAACTTTACTCTAAATTATAATAATTCCATTGAATTGAGAAAATATAAAATTTTCACTTATATTGTCATCCATAATTAAATTATCAATGAAAAATTTTGATCGACGTGATCATATATATCGACTTCAAAAGAATATTTCCCTCGTGCTTTTTTTTTTTTTTTTTTTTGGTGGTTCACATAACAATGTGGAAACATATTTCATGGCTAAACCTTAACAAGTTAACAGAAAGTGGCTTATGCTCACAAAGAAATAAGTTTACAGTTTATGGAGCTTCTCAAAATTTTTATAATCGTACTCTTATTTCTTGGCCTTGCCATTAAAAACGAAGCACAACCCTCTTTTGTGTTTCATATTTGCCCAAACTCCACCACCTTCACCAAAAAAAGTAGCTATCACAACAATTTGAAAAAGCTCTTCAATTTCCACAAACGCACAAAACCGTGCAGATATATCCTATTATACCTCCGTGCACGACGGCCAGAATCAGATCTACGGCCTTTCTCATTGTTTTGATAACCTTAGCACTGCCAGCTGCAATGATTGTGTCTCCTTTACTACAGCGAACATAGTCCTACGCTATCGAACCGAAATGACGGCCATAATATGGTGTGATCAGTGCATCCTGCATTATTCAAACCGACCAATCTATTCCATCATGGAGCTGATTCCTGATGTCTACGTGTGGAATACACAGAATATACTGACTAAGTCATTTCAACCTGATATTGGCAACCACAATTAGTGATGCAGCAACTGAGGCAGCAGATGCTCCATCAGATGCTACAAAGTTTGTAGTTAAGAAAGCCAATTTAACGGTGTTTCAAAAGATATATACCCTTACACAGTGTACACCGGACCTCACTAGACTGTACAGTGTCTCGAAGTAACCATCTCAAATTTGCCAAGATTGTATATTATGAACATTCGTACTTTTTGGGTTTAATGCATGTAGTGTGTGCAATGATAGAGCACTTTTAATTATTGATGAGAAAATTTTTTTTGTGTCGACTACTAGTAACAGAGTTCATCAAACTCTGACTAATTCGACTTATGTATAACCACAAGAACAGCAAAAATCTCCCAACATCTATTTAAGCAACATCTCTTTTACAAAATTAATGGTTGTTCCCCAAACACAAGATAAAACAAAAAATAAAGAAAGACACATCCTATGTGGGATTAGAAAAATGATATTTGTTGGTCTTTGGTTTTTCCCTTTTTGGACACAGATCAAAATTAAGGTTAGTCAACATTATTAATTCAACTTTCGCGAGCCTAAATCCAGTATTGCCAATTTTTCTACTTTTTTCTTCGGGAAAAGGTACAAAAAAATCCCTATCGTTTTGCCCTAAGTGCAAATATGTCCCTAACGTTACTCGAGGTACAAAACCCCTTAACGTTATGAAAAAGGTACAAATACGCCCATTCCACAGACGCCGTTTACTGCTCTGATAAACGGCGTTTGTGAGAGGGGCGTATCTGTACCATTTTCATAACGTTTTGTGGCTTTTTGTATATCGAGTAATTTTAGGAGCATATTTGCACTTAAGGCAAAACGATATGGATTTTTTTTTTACCTTTTCCCATTATAAAAATTAGAAACTGTCTTATCCCTTTTTGTTGTCATTGCCCATGTAGTTTTACCAAACACAACGTTTCCTTAATCCTAGTAAGAACCAAGGTTACCAAACTCCTTAACTAGACTGACTGATTAAATACGCTATCGTTGCATTTTCAGCCTCTAAATTTTAAGACAAGAAGCTGCACAAATCTTTTTAAACGAAACTTTCCGTGAGATTTAAAATCTTTAACCTTTAATTTTAATTTTTTTGGATCAAGCATGCATCTATGGCCATCCATGAGAATAAGGGACTCCTTCAAGATCGCATATTTAAAGAAGCTGGAGTGGAACCTCCATCGAATGAACAGCGACAAGACTCCATCTGAACGAACTGGTGACAGCCGCACTCAGGAGAAACTCTTGGATGATAATTATAACGACCAAGTTGATCTCAAAGCTTCTTCTTGTTTGATTAAAGCTGGCTTGATTTGTAGAGAAGTTCTCATGATCTTCACTTGCTGCTACTGTTGTTTTTGCTGTGGAGGTGACTTCAATTTCTTTTAACTTTTCTTTCTCTTTTTTCACCCTTTTATTGCAGTTCTTTGGATTGTTTCTTAATTTTTCGTTGTTCTTTCATGTGGGTTTCTTTCTTTCATGTGATTATGGTTGTGGGTTCTTTTAATGGGCTAACCTTTGCTAGAAAGTATAGAAATCAAGTTAGTATATGTCTGTTTTGTGGTTTCTGTATGTGGGTTTTTAAATTTTGATGGGTGTCTTATCTGAACTGTGTTTGAGTGTAGTTGATGCGCATATGTATGTCTTTGGATTAATTGATGGATTGTGAGAAAGAGACGATTTTTCTTGTGATCATGGGTGCTAATGTTAGTAGTTTTTGAACCTAATAATGCTATTAGTGTTATTTAATTTTGACTGGAAAGAGGAAATTTTTAAAATCAGCTTTGTTGGCTTTCGAGTTTTGTGGAGTGTGTAGTTTGGAATTTAGTTTATTATAAAGAATGCTGAGGCATGCTGTGCAGTGTTCATTGTATATATGTCATGTGTGGTCTTCCAATTCATGTCATGTATTTTCTTGTAAAGCATGTAGTATCATGTGCTCAAGGGAGATGATGAAATCAAATTATTGTACACTAAAAGGTGAAGTTGTAGAGGACTATATAAATTAATTGTCTCAAGTTGACTAGAATATAACACACAAATTTTGTAGCAATTGGACTGTGAAGAGGATTGAAGGGAAATATGCAGTTAGGTCAGATGGAGCAGAGGTGGCTCAGAGCAATTACATTGGAATCAATGAATGGAGAAAGGCATTGATAAGCTGTTATCCTTAAAATAAAAGTATATTGGTTGACATTTGGAAGCATGAGCAGGGTGCTATGCATCAGTATTCTTGTTAAGCTTGATTTTATTATAAGGTTACAAGTAAAATGGCTACAGTGCTATAAGATGGTGACTCAAGGTGATTAAGAGCAGAACTGTTATAAAAAATATTGTGGTTAGAAACACAATGAGGATGGACTAGAAATGAAGCCATTGGAACGTGGTGTTGGCACTCCAAGAGAAAATTAAGTAAGGCTCTATTGCTTTGGCCATGCAATGTGCAAATTATGGACACTAACAATGTGGAAGATTAATTGGATTTAAGTATAATAGTGGAGAAGAGGCTGGAGGCAAGAAGTGACATGGACAGAGGAGGTTAAAGCTGATTTAACTTTAGATTAGCTATCAAAAAGCTTATGCACGACAAGCATATTGTAGATATGATGGGCCTACATGTTTTAATTTAACTAGATCGGAACTGAAGTTTAGTTAAGTGGTTTTCTTAATTGTTTGTCCAATATATCTATTGCATTGTTGCTTACACAATATTAAAATGAATTTTCAGATACCACAAGACTAGAATCAGGATTTGAACCAATCCTTGAGTGATGGTCTGGGATTAAACATTCCAATTAAGTATATTCTTATGGAATTTTAAATTTTAGTTTATTACCCACTCCAACAGTCTAATGAGGCCTTTGACCCATTAAAGTGCAAGTCTATATTGGTTTTGATTTGGTAAATTTTGTACTTAGCATATATATTTTGGTTATTAGGTTTATTACACACAGAAAGGAAGGCAAAAAAAATGATCAGATGACATATATTCTAAGCAATTGATTTGGAATACAGGATACATTATATATTTGGAACATATTATTGGAAATTGGAGAGAGTTTATACCTGAACCTTGGTATCAAATTGTTAGGTGTATTTGAGCTAAGGCAATGATGCAATATTATTTTAACTTGACCATAAAAAATATCTTTTTTTTTTTTCTCCCCATATAAATTTTATAGGGACCTTTGCCTGAAGGATATCTATAGTTTGCAGACGGCTCACAAGAGACAATTGGAAACTGAAATTGTACTATGTCTATGAGTGCTAATTTGATAGTGAATTAATTTGTGGATTTTCATCTAGTTCATTATGCTTGTAGCCAGGCCTTTATTGTGTACCTTATGGAATTTCGGCTGCTCTTCTTGAGGTAAGATTGTGGTTTGTTGGCAATGATACCGTTGTATGTGGAGTACCTGAAGAAAGAGATGGCTGTGCCTTTATGAGACCTTCTAAGACCTTCCAAAGAATGACCTCTCTTAGAATTGTTTACTGCATACTATATTCTGCAAGAATTGTATAAAATAATAGTACTGTAATTGCTTGGGACAATTTGTTGATTGACATGACTCTTGTTTTCCCCTTCTTTCAGCTTGTGTTGATCAAGATGAGGATTGATGCTTTTGGTGGGGCGTTTAGTTATAATCTACTCTGCAGTGATAGAATCATAGAAGGTGAAAAGTAGGCGCCAAGGTCTGTATAGTTTTGCTGTAAATGTGATAAGGTCTGTATAGTTTTGCTGTAAATGTGATAATCCTTTGATCAAATTATTGCATAACCAATGTTTTCCTGTTCTTGATTGTTACAAGAAGGTGCTGATAGGTCTGGCTAAATGTTTTGTTGTTTCACTTTTTTGATTACATGACATTAATTAGTTGCACAAACTATGAAGTGAACTGTTTCCTCAAGTTACGGGGCTAGAATTCTTTGCCGAAAGCTCTGTTTTCATGTAATCACAAGTGTTATTTACAAAAATGTAAAATCAACAACTACTCTGTGGTTTACTTGCCTTATGACATGGCCTATTGAATATATTTCAATCTGTTCATGCTTAATGTTAGTGAAGGAATTATTTATCACATGATCATCATCAACGATGCTCGTTACTTGCTTATATATTTGTCGAAGATAGTTAATATGCTGAAAGCAAAACTTGGACCGACAGGCATTAGACGTACTGTACAAACATATGCACCGAGGCGATTGCTGTATTGATGGAACACTTGCAAAGTCTATATATTGCGATTTGGGGCATGAATTCCTGATGTGATGACCAGGAAATGAAAAAAATTAGCATTTTCTGAGAATCAAGAAAGATTTGACCATATCAAGACCTAGGCATTGTAAGTCAAAGCACTTTTCTTTGGAGGATTTGCTGCAGTCATAGTCTTGATTTGGTACAAGTCCAAGCATTTCATTGTAGTAAGCTTAAACTAGCCATTTCTTTTAATTTTAGGATTATTCAAGCCCTCTCTCACAGGTTTTGGATTTTAATTCGGCCCATATGATGATCAATGATAACTTGTTGCTTAACCACTCAAATTGCAAGTTCTTGGTAAGATATATATGTTCAATGTATGGTTAGCTTTGTAATAAATTGTTCATAGAAAGGTTGTTAATACCGTTTCATTGTTGGTAATCACAACTTATTGCCCCTACCGAATTTATACACAGAGAATGCACAATAACATAAATTTGAGATATGTTGACAATAATACAATGTTACCACTTGTAGGTATTATGAGTTTTGATATTTAATGAACTTTTCAGCCTTAAAACTTGAATTTCATTCTTAGGCAAGATTTTTTGTTTAGAAAAATATAAAAAAATTACTATGTGGTTGGGCATATTTACTTAAATATATGTCTTTTTAAGGATTTGATCTAAATTTATTTGCATTGTAATACTTTATTCACCAATATTATTAATATTTAAAAGCATATGATATACTGTTAAAATAATATAAATATTTAATAGTAAAGTTATTTATTAAGTAAGACAACAACAATTTTGCTCAGAAAAAAGTAATACAACATTTAATTAACTACAATAACAAAATTATTTACTTCCTAATATCACATTCCATTATTAAAAATATAAGATATATTTTGATTTTATAAAAAAATAAAAATAATTTTTATAATAAATATATAATATTTTAAAAATATTCAAGTAATTATATTGATGATAAATTACATATATAACATATTTATTATTGATATTATTGTTATATTAACATTTTATCATAAAAATAAAAATAATATTAGTTGATAGAATAATAAAGTCTCAGAAAAAAATAAAATTACAAATATTTAAATACTAAGAAAAAACAACAAAATTTTAAGTAAAAGTGCATCTAAATACAAAATACTTTATGCATTTTTTTTTTAATTTTCTCTTAAAAAAATCAAATGACACAAAACACGAAAATGAAATATATAATAGAATTATAATTCTAACAAAAATAAAATTCAAACTCTTAAATAAAATTAATAAATCCAATAAGGAGATTTTTCTTTTTCTAAAAATTTATTCATATAGTATCTTTCTAATCTATATATTTAGAAATAATCTCAAAACTAGAAGGTTGAAAATTAGAAAACAACAAAAAAAAATTAAAATTTTTAAAATTGTTAAAATAATTATTTTTGTATCAATTATAATCACATTCTCTCTCTTACAATTAATATATAACTTCCAATCATAGTCAATATAATCAATTATTACCTAGTAACGGTGCAACCATTTAAAACCCATTTCATTTAAATAAATCTCCTACAAATATCTTACCAAAAAAAAAAAAATTCCACCATTAGTACCATGCTCTGCAAACCGCAGAATCCAAACTCTGCCGAAAACACTTGACGATAAATACACCCGTCCGAAAGCTCGCTCAGTCAATTTCACATTCTCCACTCCAATATCCTCGGCACCCGGCGCATTTTAGCATGATGGCGGCGGTGCACCACCCAATCGCCGAAGCTAACGAAGACAGCCCCTTAGGAAAGCTCTCCGCCGCAGAATTCTACGCCCGCCACAACGTCTCCCACTCCTCCGAGTACATCACAAACTCCCGAGGCCTCAAGCTCTTCACGCAGTGGTGGACCCCACTCCCTCCCACCAAAATCACCGCCTGCATCGCCGTCGTCCACGGCTACTCCGGCGAATCCAGCTGGCTCGTCCAATTAACCTCAATCCTCTTCGCTAAATCAGGCTTCGCCGTTTGTGCCATCGATCACCAGGGCCACGGCTTCTCCGACGGCCTTGACGGCCTCCTTTACCATATCCCTGATCTCACTCCCGTCGTAGACGACTGCATTCATTTCTTCACGCGCTTCCGTCAAACTCACGCGCCTAACTTACCTGCTTTTCTTTATGCTGAGTCCTTGGGTGGCGCTATTGCTCTGTACATCACGCTCCGTGAGAAAGGCGCGTGGGACGGATTAATTTTGAATGGTGCAATGTGTGGGATTAGCGCCAAATTTAAACCTCCATGGCCGTTAGAGCATTTACTTTTTATAGTCGCAGCTGCGGTTCCTACATGGTGCGTGGTTCCCACGCGTGGATCAATACCTGAAGTGTCGTTTAAAGAGGAATGGAAGAGGAAACTAGCTATGAATAGTCCAAGGAGAGTTGCTATGAGGCCACGCGCTGCCACTGCGCTTATGATGTTGAAAGTGTGCAGAGAATTGCAAGAGAGGTTTGAGGAAGTTGATACGCCGTTATTGATTATTCACGGCGGTGATGATGTTGTGTGTGACCCTGCTTGTGTGGAGGAGCTGTATACACGCGCCGGTAGTAAGGATAAGAAGTTGAAGATTTATCCTGGGATGTGGCATCAGATTGTTGGTGAGCCTGAGGAGGGTGTTGATTTGGTGTTTAGTGATGTTGTTGAGTGGCTGAAAAGCCGTGCTGAAAGCGGACGGAGAGGTTAGGGTGTTACACGCGCCTCCGTGGCAAGTGATAGTGCCGATTATTAAATGTGAGGATGCATACTGGTCGTTGTTGTAACCGTTGGGTGTATTAAATATCTCAGGAGTCAGGAGGATAACGAAATTTTAAAATAAAAGATTATTATTATTATTATTATTATTTGAAATTTTTGAGTTTGATCCAGTCAGATTATTCTAATTTAGTATGAGTGAAGTAAGTTTAAAATGATGGTTTTCCATAAAAAAAAAATAAAAAAAATGATGGTTTATAATTCATGCATAGATTCATAGTAGTGGTTAATTGGTTAAGGTTAAATGTTTAATCTCCATTTTTTCCTTGATCTCCCTTAACGCTATGTTTGGAATGAGAGGAAAGAGAGGAAAGAAAATAGAGAGAAAAATGTGAAGGAAAATAATGTTATTTTCTTTCCTTTATTTTTCACTCTTATGTTTGGATAAGACGTAAAACACATAAAGAAAGGAAAATAAATTTATTATTTTTTAATTGGAGAGATAAAGTACCAAAAAAAAAAAAAAAAGTGATATATTTTTACTATTATACTCAATAAAATAGCAATCATTAGTACACTTTTCCCTCTCTTGCTAATTTTCTCTCCAATTTGGAGAGACAAGTTAAAGAGGAAAATAACACTACCTTTCTTTTCTCTCTATATTTTCCACTATTCTCCCAAACATGAAAAAGTGACTTTCCACCCATATTTTACCTTGCTTTTTTCTATTCTCCCATATTTTCCTCGATTCCAAACAGAGGCTAAAAGAGTTTTATATAAAGGATGATGCAAATTTTTTTTTTTATTTTTTTTATACGTTAGGCCAGATTAATTATTTTTAATAATTAAGTTATGATTTAAGTTGAGTGGACATAATAAAAAGTTATTTTGACATTCAAAAGTTTTTAAAATCAGTAAATACAATATGGATCGGATAAGAGTTAATAAATTTATAATTTTTGTTGTTTTTTGTTTTTTTGAAATAAAGTTAATTGGCCAACGTGGAGGTTGATATGATCATTCAATGGCCTGACAATGGAGGATGAGCAATTAAATTTCTGTGTGGGAATGGTACAAAATTGAAGAAATGAGCGAATTATTAGTTAGTTGGGTGTCATATTCTCAGGGATTTTGCTTTTAATCAAAAGGAGATGAGAGGTAAGCAATTTGTTTCTATTAGCATTGGGCACATTTTGGATGAATGTTGTAGGTAGTGTAGAAAAAAAGACCTCACTTATGTTGCGGACAGCTTCATAAATTGTGCATGAAATAGCTATATAGTTCAACTTTTTTTGAAAAAAAAAAAAAAATTTACATCTTATACAGAACTTTTTAAGGGAGATTAAGAAGAGAGTGGAGATTGAATCCTTAACCTCTACTAATGCCCCTGGTATATGTCACATGAATTTAAAATCCAACCTCCTCATTAAGCAAACAAATATATAGAGCTAATCCTAATCCATAATTTTAGAGATATAGATGATCAAATAGTATGGATTTATCAAATATGAAAAAAATAGGCATAATGACTGTTTGAATTCGACTTTCAAATTGATCATTTAAACTCCTTAACTGATCAAAGTCATAACTTATAAATACTTTTTTTAGCTAATATAAGTGTTTATATAATTTTTTTGAACTTACAAAAAACATAAAAAATAAAAAATAAAAAAAATAAACCCCTTAAATAATGTTGGAAAGTGTTGATAAGTTGTATTTATAACAAATTACTGTATTTGAATGGTTTATTTGTAAAATAATGGGTAAATTGATAAAATGCATTAAATTTATGGGGTTATAAATTTATTAAGCCAAAGAAAGTAATATGGATTTATGGTATGGTGATGGCAAAAAAGGTTATTATTCATACACTTGCAAATTTAATTATTTCCAAAACTAGAAAAATAGCTCAAACAACAAATAAATTCCAAGTGTTGAAGTATTTTTCTTCGGAAATATTTTTTTTAGTAAATTTAATTGGAACATCATTTAAATCTGAAATCTTTTATAGGATTCAAATTTAAGTTTTTCAGAATGGGCCTTGGAAATTCTGTAAGGGATGGTTAATGCAACAAAAATGTTAATCTGATCAAATTCAGTCCCCATGTTTGTTTAAATGCCTAAATGACTTGTTTTAACAATGTCAGTTTAGAGGGCTAATTGGTAACCGTATTTATAATGCTATGCAGGGCCTGCCTTGTAAGGGTTCTGGTGGTGTACTTTATTATGCTGGGGGATCTTATCTGAGACCCAAATGATTTAAATGCCCATGGCCTATTTGATCCAGATTCAGAGTTTGCAACCGATTCAAATTATAGTTTCTTTTAACTGAATTTCAGGAATGGAGCAGACAAGGAAAGAGGAAGAGCTAAAGCTGCTTTCAAGGACAAATGGAGACACTGTTACACAAATGGGACTATATAAAAATATGTCCTAGTTAGTTGAATGATCCACTTATTAAGGAAAAGAAAAAAAAGGGGAAGTGAGAGGGAGAGAAGATCTTGCGTTCATTTTGCTTCACTTGACAAATGTTGCTTCAGTTTTACACATCAGGAATTAGTATCCTGATATGCATCAAAATTATTGCTCTTATAGATCAAAAGGGTATGCAGATTATAGTTCAACCACCAAGAATCTTATAGCTTTTCTATCGTTGTTTCACTATCAAAGTTACATTCTTGGCAGGTTCCCATTTTGACATTTGAGACATGGAGGCATTTGGCAGGATGAGTGGTAGATACAGAATCTCGTTCATAGATTCTACAATGATGTGGATTGTGCAGCGTGCAATGGATAAAGCACACGAGAGAGCGCAGTGCAAGGAAGGTGTTATTGAGTGCTTGGCTGAGATTTCCAAGTTTTATGAATTGGCTGTGATGCAGTTGGAAGGGTGTTTGAAGTTTGTTCATGAAGAAGTAGACAGCAGTTTTGAGAGCAGTGATGAAGAGGTGTTAGGGGACTTGGCAGAAGTTAGAGATCGTCTTGTAGGACGACTCAAGGAATCGCAGCTGGCCATTGCCGAAAAGGATAGAGAATTAGCCTGGAGACTAGAAAATGAATTGAAGCTCAGAAAAGCATTGGAACTGAAAGAAAGACAACTGAATTCTTTGCGTGAAGAGTTCAAGCTCGAGCCACTAAATGCCAATAATGAAGGTGTTGAAGAGCTTATTCATGGCAATAAGGCGGGCGTTGATGAACCCTTTCCTGAAAATCAGATAGGTGCAGAGGAGGATAGTGATGAGGAGTTTTCAGGGTTGAAACATTCAGTGGAACAGCAAGTATGGAATATAAAGCAAAAACTTGAACCTGAATGTAAGTTTGAAAGGAGGAGAAATAAGAGTTGTGAAAACATAACAATTGAGCAGATGGGCTCAGATATAGATATCTTGAAAGAAACTATGGATATTGCTTTTGGAAAGATGCAAAGTGCTATTTTCATGTCTGAGATGGAGCCTTTAGAACAGCAATGGAGGTTCACAATTGAGAAAGATGCATTAGCTATTCTGATCCAAGGTTTTATGGGGGATATCCGGGATAATTTCAAAGCACAAGTTAGGGTGCGACAGAAGCAAGTTTATTGTGGATTGAGCAAGCATTTGTCTGATTTGATTAAAGAGATGAAATGCTTACATGATGATCTGGAAGCTCTATGTTTATCTGAAAGTAACCATGGGGGCAAGAATATTCTGAGGCCAAGAGAAAAGTCTCCAGAAAAAGAAGACAAGTACAAGAAACTCAGAAGTTACTCTTCAAGTGCAGAGGAAGTAGACCAAGAGAAGCAGCTTGGTGAAGAGGAACCAGAAGGTGAAGAGGAACCAGAAGATGATGGTGGTCACTTTGTTGCTAAATTGATAAAGAATCATGAGTCTTTTATCAAGAAAAAAAACAAAAAACTGAATTGGCTAAAGCGAGAAAATTCTGGCGAAAAAGGGAGTTCGTTTGATAGGAGAGAGGAGGATCTTGTTAAACCAAGAAAAAGAATCCAAGATGTTATTGAAAGAATGCAGAATTTAGTTGACTGGAACGAAAAACTTGGCGAAAATCTTGACGACTATGAAGGTGATGGAAATGAAGAAGGCTCTTCAACCAAAAGGTCGCGCACCTTTCATATGACTAAAGAGGAAGAATCACTCGTGGAGAATCCAGGAGAATTCCAGGAGAAAGTGAATAAAATTTCAATGTCTGATGAAGTAAATAAAGAGCTACAAAATGAAATAAGGATTCTGAGAGAAGAGAAAGAAGATACAAGTTTTCAGACCATGATAATGGAGAAGACTTATGCTGCTCTTTGGGAAGGATTTATCTACGAATCTAGCAAGGAGTTATTTCGATATGACTTGGAGATCCTAATCAGAGAAGGCATATATGAAGATGTTCTGAAGAAAATGATTGATGAGCGTAATGAACAGATGGAAAGTGATAAGATTGATGCTCAGATTAGAGAAGAGATGCATTATATAGTGTTGGGTGAGGCGGTGAAGGAGTTTAATTCTGTTCTTGACTCTACATTAATAGAATGCCAGGATGCCAGGGCTGAAAGCTCTTGTTTGCAAGACCATAATTTGGAAGGAAAATTAAGGGAGGATATATTCAAGGTCTTCTTGAGGGAAATATGCAGGGAATGGAATGAGTTTGCAGCAAGAATTGATGCCGAAGATCTTGTTATGAAAGAGAGATATCGAGTTGCCTTTGAAGAGACCCACAGAGAAATAAGGAACACTACTGATCACAAAATAAGCAAATTGAAAGAGGTGAATTTAGAGGTAAAATTTAGAGAGGAAACATCAATTTTCCTTTTTGGAGAACTGTGGAAGGAGTGGAATGAGGTCATTGAAAGATCGGATGTTGAAAAAATTGTCAGGAATGATATATATAACATTGCCATTCAAGAGACTATGATAAATATAGCAAACCGTGGAAGTTTCTTAGGAAGCAAACCTGAAGAGGCGAAAAATTCGGAAAATAGTATATGTAGCTTCGCTTCTTTTAATGAATCATCTCAAGTAATAGAACATTCAGTTAAGGAGGATGTGTATATGGTTTTTTTCGAGGAAATGTTTATAGAAGTAGAAGCTCAAAACTTTGAGAGTTTCATTAGGGAGGAAATTTTACTACTGCTTCTTGTTGAGACTATTAAAGAGGCTAACACTGCTAACAGAGAAAATGCAGGCCAGCATCGTTTAAGCATCTGTGAAGAGCCTGTTGATGAGCTAAATAGAAGTCAATTGGTCGCTGAAGAGGAGATTTTTATTGCTAAAGAAGAATCACAAGCAGATTGCATTAAACTTGAGGAAAACTTGAATCAAAACGCAAGTTACAAGGCACACTGCAGCTCCATTCAACTGAAGCATGAAAATTTGGATAAGATGAAGATCACTCGAGAGTTGTTAACTGAGATGGGAAGCACCTTCACTTCTGTGAGCAGCAAAGTTGAGAAAGCTTTGGAGCAGTTAACTATGAGCAAGGCACTAGTGATTGAGCTAAGATCTTGTCTAGGGATAGCAGATGAAGATGAGGAAACTTCTGTAGTTTCTGCACATGACATGAAACCATCCCGGCTGCAACAAAAAGAAATAAAGAGGGTGAAGCTAAGGCCATCTTTCTCTGCATCAAGACCTATCATGGAATTTGCGCAAATGTTTATGGACTTCAAGTGCATAGTTGAAGAAAAGTTAGAGCTCAACATTTTGAGGTAATTTACTCTTTCTTGGGCTCTTCTTCCTTTTCCTTAAACTTTATTTAGCTGTTAACAACAGTTTTAGGAACTCGCCCTCTAATGCATACTTTATATTGCTTATTAACGATTCCAAATTATACAGGATTATGAAGCTTCTTCTGTTTATCATGGAATATTTTTCTTTCAATTTATGAGAGGCTGGAAACTTATTCTGAGAGGATTTGAAATTTACGTTCCTGAGAGCTAGTTGCTGTTTGTTCACTAAGCAGATTCATTACAGGTTGGAAGATGCAGTGCACAGTTTAAATCCTGTTGCTGAACTCGCGGCGAAACGAAGGAGAGAGGAACGGCTTTACAGAAAGGCATTTATCAGTAGATGTGAGAATCTAAGAAAGGCTGAAACTGAGGTTTTGACATACATTTTCTTCTTTCCTGAGAACTTGAGAAAATTAAATTGGCAATCTGGTTTTTGATCCTTTGACTTGTTCTTAACATTATTGAGTAATTTTTTTTTAATTAATGGACTATATCCTGTCGAAATGTTTACGCCAATGTAACATTTTAGGCAAAATTCTGTTTTACAGGTGGATCTGCTGGGCAATCAGGTTGATGTACTTTTAAGCCTACTTGAGAAAATATACACTATTCTGCATCACCATTCACCAGTGTTGAGAAATTATTTTGAGGTGAGGAAAATTCTGTTTTCTTGATGATTCTGATATTGGTTTTCTGTGTCATATACGTTGATTTGAGCAAAGCGAGTTTTGTGCAATGAGGACTCCATTTTTACTCTTTTGTTTTACATTGAATTTTTAACACTATTTTAATATGCTTTTGTATCTGAATTTTGAATTTTAGTTTTCTAACATTAATGTTGTTATTCGTCATGTTTTGGACAGGTTTCGGACATTTTGGAGATGATCAGGAAAGAATTAATTGGTGAAGTTGTTGGTTCGAGTGGCTTATAGATTGTTGAATGACAGACTGGTTAATTCTTTGTATAGTGCTGTCAATAAAAGTTACCTAGTAATTAAATTGACAAGAATGGATTATAAGATGAAATGTCTTCTGTAGCCATTTTTCTTGCATTCTATTTCACGAACCAGCTTTCTTTTATGATGTCATCGAGCCGAAGGAGCCAGTAATCATCATAATAGCAGCAATTATAGGTTGCTGATCTGCTTTTATAGTACTAATTAAACTAGGCAAATACTCGCGCTTTGCGCAGTTGGTATTATTCTATGACAAATTATTTTTTAAAATAAGAAATTAATAATTTATTTTCTAACTTATACTTATAAGTAAAATATTTTTACAAATTCATTTCATGCAAATTTGTTTATAGTCTGATGTATAAAACTATAAATACATGTAGTTAGTTAAAAAAAATTTGTCAGTTGCATTAAGTTTTTGATTTTAAGTTTATGTGAAAGAAGAATGCTCAATAAGTACTAAAAAAGTATTTACAAATATTTTAATCTCTCTCTATATATAGTAGCCATAAATATTAGAGAGATAAAAATAAATAAATTTTGTATTCAAAAATAATTTATATAGATAACTTAGTACTCAACACAATTAACATAAAATATAAAAAAATGTGAAAAAAGTATATTATCAAAAATAAATTATTTATACATACCTCAACCTCCACAAAGTAGATTAATAGCCATTAGTAGACGAAATACAATATCTAATATCATCGAAGTTTTGGATTTATAATCTCTAGCAAATATATGAAAATTTTTTGATAACCAATAAATTAAGCTCAAAATACGATTCAATGTGAAATACCCTCTTAAAAGAGATAATAAATATATAACTTAAGTCTCCAATCTCTTCTTTATACCATTTAAAAATTAAACAATTAAGAAAAATCATCATGTAAAATATACCATTCAATTTGAATAATTATAATGGTATTTAATTAATTATCCACTAAATTTATAATTAAATAACATGGAAGAGGAAGAGACAAAATTTGCAAACCATAAATTGAAATTAATATAAAATAAATTTACAATTAAATAATGTGCAAGAAGAAGAGATAAAGTTTGTAAATAATAAATGAAAATTAATATAAAATAAAGCATATTAAAAATAAAAAAATATTTATGAGAAAATGAAAAAAGTTTATAAAAGAACTAAATAAGAAATAATTCATTAATAGGCTTTTAAAATTTTCAAAGTGGCTTGAAAATGAACTTAATATATGTAAAATTGGTAGAATGTCACTTGTCACAATTTTGTTAGCTCATTCTTTAGAGCTCAGCTTTATAATATTATTATATGGGTAAAGGTAGGGGTCTCTTACAGAGCCACCTACAGTGTGTGTCTCAGGAAGAGCAATTCTCTTTTTGCCGTTCCCATTTTTTAATATATATATATATATATATATATGAGTGTGTAAATTATAACACGACGGGTTCACCCAGTTCTTTTTTAAATTTTAGATTTTGTCAATTTATTTAATTAATTAATTAAAAATATATATTTTATTATTATATAATGTATTAAGCCTTTTGGCTTAATACATACGGCGCCCCCTGAACTTGGCATTTTTTGCCATTTTGGCACCTCAACTTCCATTTTTGCCATTTAAACCACTCAACTCGCCTAAAACGTGATTTTTAAACCCTTATCATCACATTAGCCAATCAGCAAGTGACACGTAAGAGGTGTTTAACTGATAAAAATCTGCAAGTAGAGGTGCCAAACTGACAAAAAGTGGCAAGTACAGGAGGTGATAGATGTATTAGATCATTAGATTAGACAAAAAGCGGCAAGTTCAGGTGTTAAAATGGCAAAATCATAAGTTGAGGTGCCAAAGTGACAAAATCTGACAAGTTCAGGGGCCTGCATATGTATTAAGCCTTTTTTTTATTATAAAAAATAGAAAATTATAATTGTCTTTTTATTAGAAAAGACATTTTATCTTTTCTCTCCAAACTCACAGCGAGGGACAGTTATCCCAATCCTTATTATATTATATAGATGGATAATTCCTAGTGTAGCAACTTGCGACAGCTACAGTGCTGTCGCAAGTTGCTACAATTACCAAAAAAAAAAAAAAAAAAAAAAAGAAGATCTGCTCCTATATCATGGGGGCAGAAAGGTCAGATACATCGCAACTTGCTACATCTAACAGCTCCCTATATAGATATAGATACATATTTTGGCATCTTTTGTTTGGTTGATAAAGAGTCTGGCACAAAACAAGCTTCTCATTTTTATCTACTTTTTTCATTTGCTGTCACATGATTATCTTCTGATAATACTATAACAAAGATTTCTACAGATTGGTGCATCAATCTGCTGAGGAAGATCATTACAAATTGGAAGATACGCAAAAACTAACCTGCAATATGTTGGGTCTCCTGCGACAGCACCTTGCATAACTCCACTGAAAAATAGGCTTCTAAAGCTCCTCCCTCCTCCTATCTGAAACACATTGGCGTTCATATTAATTTCACCACTGATAAGGCGCATGACTTTAACCAATATTCAGGTACAGTTGAAGTTCCAAAGGAATCTCAGCAATTCAACAAAAGCGACAACATGCCTTGGAGATAAATAGAACAGTCCTAGTATCAGCCGCATCAGGTGTTCTATCGACCAACAGAAATTGCTGGCACTGCAATTGTAAAAGTCTGATCAACATTTTGGCAATGCTGAGAATGTACATTTTGATGGTGAACTGTGTGGAACATGCCTCCCAAAGAAATGTATGGCATAGCATTGAGCAAGAAAAACTTCAGCAACTTTGCAGTACAGTTCTTTTTGCCTTGGGCTCATCAAGGTGAGGGCTCAAACTTAAGAGCATGTAGGAGCAGAACTATGCCAGAAGACATGTTGCTTTGTACTGAAGTTAATGCTCACATAGAAAGGGATTCAAATTAAGTTCCCTGAATTGTTCATGTTGCAAAAGGGTGCAAGAAAATGTATCCAATTTGGTTAGTTGTTATAGCATGCTAATCATTTATAAGCTTGATTCTTGAATTGTACTCAACTTGATACTGCTCATTTTTTCGCTTTGGATGGTCCTTTCATTGGATTAGCAGTAAC
>CATIWO010454597.1:0-32350 GCA_949673435.1 Macaranga tanarius
ACTTAAACTTATTTTTATTTCAATCCAGTCCCTCTCTACAATTCTATCACCATCTTCACTTAATTAAAAACAACTATCTAGTAAATATAAATGGTATTTAATACGACACACACACGTGTGTTAGAGGGGCGGGTGTTACAATTTGCATCTTTCTTCCAAAACAAAGCGACCCCACCTTTATGACCCCTACTTTCTACACCAAAAATAAAATCAAAACCCAAATACTACTTAAGAGACAAGATTAGAATTATTAGAGAAAGTTTCAATAAGAAAAATTACATCAGGATGTCTTTCTTGAACCAGCCCTTTAAGGGCCTGAACTGTACGTGGGTTGCCTAGCCCACGATAGTTCCAACTCAAACAACTCATGGCGTCCGGCAGGCCTGATGACCAAGGCCCGCTGATATCCCATTTTTTAAATTTGAAGATCCAACAATATCAGTCCTATTTTCATTCAACTGTCCTTCCTTGCCTGATGATGGACTAATTTGTATATCAATATCTTGGACCACACCAACAGGTAATATGGGCCCAAGGTCCTGACGTTTTCTCTTAGCCTCACTAAGCTGCAGCCTAGAAGCCTTACCCTCATACAAAAATCCCTCATTCTCATTAATTTGTTGCACTAATTTGTCTCTTGCCGTAAGTTTAGGGATCACGATTCCTGGCATGTTAGGAACTGCTGTTGAATTCTCTTCATAATGCACGTTCAACATACGTGGATCAAGAGCACCAACTTTATTTCCTTGCTTGACCTCCAACCAGTCTCGTTTTGATACCGTTTCTGATCGGGGCCAATCTCGTAACCACTGTTCATCGATTTGAGATTGAAATTTCTTTGGCATAATATTTAGTTCTTTAATGTACTGTCGGACAATAGCTGAGATAGGCTGATGTATAAGACAAGGACAATACCTTTCTGAATGATCCAGGAGGCCACAAATGAAACAAAAATCTGCCAACCGCTCATACTTAAATTCTAGTTCAACCCACTCTCCTCCTTGTTTCTGAATATTCATAGTTTTAGGTAGGGGGTTCCGAATATCTATATTAACTTTAATTCGGATATATGAACGATGTAAGCTTTCGAAATTCTTTGGATCTGAATCAAGGAACTTGCCAATGTAATTCCCAATATGCATAGCAGCCTTCTCTGAACGAAAACCAGTAGGCAATTTGTAAACATGGATCCAAAACGGGATGACATTGAGTGCGATGGTAGCAGGATCCTTCCCCATTGGGTCCCACTTTAAAATTAACTGACAGTTATTAAACGACCATGGACCCCCTTCCTCAACTCGTTCTTCGTCAATTTCATGAAAAAAACAAACAAGTATCTCTTCCCCACCTCCCCTTCATTATCATCTACTTCCTCAATACTGACTCGTCCGATAGGCCGCCATATTGAAGCAAGCGTCTATTTTATTGCTAGGAAATTAACATTTCTGTCAAATAAAATCCTGCCAACCAATGTCCATATTGGATCAGACTCGAGATTCTCCTCCAAATCCTTATCTCCCAAACACAACCCTTCGATATCGTCAGCAATGTCTCGAGCTTCTGACATACTGCTAGACCGGGAAACAGAACCATGCGATGCCATGTCTGACATAAAACCAGAACAGATAACACAAAAGCCTGCACACTCACTGGCAAGAGAAAAAAAACCCTAAGAAAACAAAGAAAACTCAGAGAGAGTTCATAGTACTAGGGAAAATAAAAGCGTTCACCTATATGTATTTACCATTTATTAATAGTTTAGGGTTAGATTTATCATTGTAATTTTTTTTTTACATGGCATTTGATTAGGCACAAAGTGAGTCCCACTTCTATTAACTTGATTTTTTATGTGCACAACAATGGGAAAGAATTAATTTTGTGTAAAACTTTTTATCACTAATTATTTAAAAATAAAATATATATTTAATTTACTAATTATTTTGCCATGTCTTATTAATCATAGTATTATATTACTTTTGTTGTTAATATTGGAAAAATATTTACAATTTATATTAATTATTTTTATAAAACCTAATATGTTCAAAGTATTTTAGATAGAAAATAATTAATTAATGGAAAGTGGTTTAGAAAAAAAAAAGATGCAATTAATGGAAGCGAAAATATAGGTTTTTAATATAGGTAATTTTTAATAAAAGTAATTATATATTTCAACCATTGGATGTAATATAATCCATGGTTAACATTTTGTGTAAAATATATTTGTTTTACACATATGTAAGTGGATCCCTACTCTTTTCTTAAATATGTGATACTTCTTCTTTTTCCTGCTCTTCTTCGATTCTCTTTTTCTTCTTCTTTCTCCTCCTATTAATATTGTTAATATTATTATTTTTCTTCTCCCTCCTCCTCCCGTTCTTCTTCTTTTTCTTCTACCTCCTCCTATTAATATTGTTAATATTATTATTTTTCCTTTTCCTCCTCCTCCTTTTCTTCTTTTTCTTCCTCCTCCTCCTTCTATTAATATTGTTAATATTATTATTTTTCCCCTCCTCCTCTTCCTATTAATATTGTTGTTATTATTATTATTGATTTGAGGTAAAAGTGGTGCTATTAGTAATATATAATGAGGATTACTAATATATAATGACACTGTTTATAATAACAACAATGCTACTTATTTTGTTACGATAACAATAGTAGGAAAGATCATAGTTGTTATATTCAGTTTTGCATTTCAAACACCCATTATGGTGACACATTGGTGAACTCTAAATATGAAGTCCAATATGTTAAGAAAACAAGATATTATCAAAAAATATCAACGATTTTACTATTATAATTTTTGTATTTAAAAAAAATTCTGTATTAGGTAACCTTTTGGAAATAAAATCATTTTTCAGTATAGCAGTGGCATTACTAGTGGGGCCTAGCAGGGGCAATTGCCCCCTAGGACAATAAAATTCTTTTATTTCCCTTAAAATTTGTACTTTTAGTCCCCTAAAATTTAATTATTACCCCCTTTTCCTGTTAAAATAAAGTGTGTGTATATGTATATATATATACTTTTTATATATATATATATATATTCTATGAAAAAAATTTAAAACTTTGCCTCCTAAATTAGAACACTCGCTTAGAAGATATCAGTTTTGGCTATTGGAAATCGTTTTCACTTTTCAGAACATATATATATATATATATATATAACTATTTTTTGAAAAAAATTTAAAACTTTGCCCCCTAAGTTAGAACGCTGACTCGGAAGATATCAATTTTGGCTATTGGAAATCGTTTTCAAAACATATTTCACATGTAATTGAATTGTAGTTATTTCATTAAGATGTGTGTTCTTGAATTGGTATAGAGTCGGATTCCTTTTGCCGCATTTAGCCAGTTAAACTTAAAAATTTTATTTAATTTGAATTATTTTATTTAATTTATATTTTAAAATAAGAAAATGAGATATACATTAATTGACAACACACAAGCAGATTCACGATTAATTTAATTTAAATTTAAATTTTATGAAATTTATGTGTATAATATTGTATTCAAATTTTCACATTAACAAAAACCAAATATATACAAATTTGATCAATACAAATAAGTGAAACGGTGCGTTTTATACAACTAACAAAACAGATCACCCGCCTTCTCCACTCCACATATCATCATTAACCAGTCTCTCACTCAGACGCTACCACTCAAGCAACTAAAAGCTTTGAAGCTAAAAGCTATGGCATAAGAGTTGAAACCCACATAAAATCAACACAGCAACGTCAAAATTTTGGCACATTCCTGTCAAAAATCATGCCAGACTCCTATTTACTTTCATCTTTTTCTCATGTCTCAGTTCCTCTCATTAAACCCATCTCAATCCCCACTTTAAAACCTCAATCTATCTCAATTAAATCATCATTAAACAACAAAGCACCAAGACCCAGTTCAAATGCATCAAAACCCAGTTCGTGGGTGAGCCCAAATTGGCTAACTTCACTCACTAGAACCCTCACATTAAACCAGAATGATGATTCAGGTATTCCTATAGCAAGTGCTAAGCTTGAAGATGTGTCTGATCTTTTAGGTGGTGCTTTGTTTCTCCCTTTGTTTAAATGGATGAATGAGTATGGCCCTATTTATAGACTTGCTGCTGGTCCTAGAAATTTTATTATTGTTAGTGATCCTGCTATTGCTAAACATGTGCTTAGAAATTATGGTGATGGCAAGTATGCTAAAGGTCTTGTTGCTGAAGTTTCTGAGTTTTTGTTTGGGTCCGGTTTTGCTATTGCTGAGGGACCTCTTTGGACGGTAAAGTTTAATTCTTTTCACTTTAATTGTTATTGCTTTTTATTTTTTAAATTGAATTCCTTATTTTAAAGATGAATGATTTCCATTTAATTTAATTTCAAGTTGAATTCTTTCAATTTTAGTTTATGTGAAACTAGAGATGTAATTGAGTCGGTATAATAGCAGCTGGAGCTAAGTTTTACTGAGAATCTCGAGGCTATATGTCAAGACTTGACTTGGCGCGACTGAGTTTTTTCTTCATGCCTGAATTCAACTTCATTAGCTGTCACGGATTAAAAAATATTGTACCAAGCTCAAAGCAAATTTTGAATAAATTCAAGTAAAGCTCGAAAATATGCTCATTTTCTTTTCATATATATTTAGGAAAAATTGGTAATGTAGTAGTTCATCAAGTACTCAAGTAATGTTATGAGCTTCTAGAGAGTATTGTGATACTTGAACTTGGCCGAACTTATTACTCAAAGTACTTGAGCTCTGGCTAAATATAAAGTCGAGTCAAATTCATTTACTTTATACGTTGAGCTTAACTCATACCCTTACATGAAATTGGTAATGAGTTGTACTGTTGTCTGTGGGCTATTTTCTGAGAGCAAAACTGTGATTTGTGATAGGCAAGGCGCAGGGCCGTTGTTCCATCTCTTCACAAGAAGTATCTGTCTGTCATAGTTGATAGAGTATTTTGCAAGTGTGCTCAGAGATTAGTGGAGAAGCTACAACCTGATGTGTTAAATGGCACTGCTGTTAATATGGAAGAAAAATTCTCACAATTTACTCTTGATGTAATTGGTCTCTCAGTATTTAACTACAATTTTGATTCACTCACTGCTGATAGCCCTGTTATTGAGGCTGTTTACACTGCATTGAAAGAAGCAGAGGCTCGTTCTACAGATCTTTTACCATATTGGAAGGCATGTCCTTTTCTTTGCGTGCTAGCATTTTGATTTTCTTTGTTATAGTAGTTAGGCATGGTCATCACTGTTGTTCTTGGCTCGTGCTGCAGGTTAAAGCTTTATGTAAGATCATTCCTAGACAAATAAAAGCTGAAAAAGCAGTTGCTGTAATTAGGCAAACAGTTGAAGAACTCATTGCAAAGTGCAAGGAGATCGTGGAAGCTGAGGGTGAACGAATAGATGATGAGGAATATGTAAATGATACTGATCCAAGCATCCTTCGCTTCCTTCTTGCCAGTAGAGAAGAGGTCTGCCTCTTTTGTGATCCTTGATATCTTGTGCATGAGTTCAGTGTTAAGATAATTAAAATCAATGCTGCATTAGCTTAGATGAATTGGATGTCAATTTCCATATCATGATTTTTATACATTTAAAGTTGCTCATAAACCAATTATTTTTGTGGAATGTTTAATTCTATATTGCAACTGAAAATGAATGATAATTGAAATTTTATTCTGAATGAAGGAAAACGATATATATAGCTGATCCCAACTAGTTTGAGATAAGGCTTGGTTCAGTTGAGTTGATTGAAAATTCGTGTTTAAGCTTGCTCCCTGATATTGGATTATATTTAAGTGCTCTCTTTCATATTGGATTTAAGTTTATTTTTTATTGCATCTTAGTTCTAATATGTTGGCCATGTTTATACTAGGTTTCAAGTGTACAATTACGGGATGACTTGTTATCAATGTTAGTTGCTGGTCATGAGACAACTGGTTCGGTGTTGACTTGGACATTGTATCTTCTAAGTAAGGTATCCATCTATTCAGTGAGACTATAGTAGTCGTTGGTTGATGCTCAAACAGATGCTTGCCAATGGTCTATGTATTGGACTTAAATTGGACTTGAAAATAGTAGATAGCATTAGTCTTTTATGTGTCATGATAGTACTATTATGCATGGTGTTTGCTGTTAAGTTCCCTCCAATTTTGCTTCTTAAGTGATGACCAACCTTGCATTCATTTATCTTTCTTCTCAATATTTTCAAACTTTTATCATGAATATCTTTCTTGAACTGTTAGTTTTTAGATACATATTGAGAACCAATCTTAATTTAATTATTTTCAGGATCCTTCCTCGTTGCTGAAAGCACAGGAAGAGGTTGACCGTGTACTACAAGGAAAGCCTCCATCCTATGAAGATATAAAGGATCTAAAGTTTCTTATGCGATGTGTAAATGAGTCACTTCGCCTATATCCACATCCTCCTGTAGGTTGCTACTTGCTATTATTTCCTCCTTTCAGGGTGAACTCTAACTGCATTAAAAAAACAAAACGAACGAAGAAGTTTAACATGTTAATGTTTTTGTTGATGGGCTTACTTGATGGTTTCCTTTTCAAAATTCATGTAGGTATTGTTAAGAAGAGCTCAGACTGCTGATATACTCCCAGGAAATTACAAGGTTAATGCTGGCCAAGATATAATGATTTCAGTGTATAATATCCATCGTTCCTCTAAGGTATGTCACAACATGCCATCCATATCTAAACTCCTATTTTATTTCCGTGAGTGTTGTGAATCCTTTGTGTTTATGCATTGAGCAACCTTTGCTCTCTGGTGTAGATTTTGAAACATGACCATTTTAAAGTATGTTTTGTAACTGAACAATCAAACATATATGCTCATTGAGTTTTAATTTAAAAGCTTTTTAAATGCTTGCACATGTGCCAGACTGACAGGAGCAAGTAATAAGCTTGCTTCATCAAATCCATCATTTGCTTCAAGGCCCAAAATTGACAAATTTTCATCTTCCCAGATTCTGATTTCAGTATTGCCATATAATACACTATGTGAATTGTAAATGTGAGAACTGTAAGTTGCACCTTCTGAATTGTATCTGAGAACCAAAATGCAATATTTTTTATGATTTGGGTTCAAAAGGTACAAGGGAAGTGCTATTGAAATTTCGGTCATTATCATTATCATTCAATTTGTCATCAATTAAAGCTAACATTATATGCAATTTCCTCGGCCATATATGCAAAATCCAAGATAGTTCAGTCATGAATTTCTCCTTTCTTATATGTTTCTCGTGGTATGATTTTATAAGGTCTGGGAGAGAGCAGAAGAGTTTGTGCCAGAAAGATTCGACTTGGAAGGCCCAGTGCCTAATGAAACAAATACAGATTTCAGGTATTAATTTCTTCATGGTTTTTTGAATTTGTTTCTTCTCCACTTGAAAACATGCACTTTTCTTTGGAGACAGATTTTTTTTTTTTTTTTTTTTTTTTGCCTCAACTCAACTCAATTTAGCATCAGTTAGATTCTGAAGTCGCATATATTTATCACAGGTTTATTCCTTTTAGTGGAGGACCCCGTAAATGTGTTGGTGACCAGTTTGCCTTACTGGAAGCTATTGTTGCCCTTGCAATCTTTCTGCAGAATATGAACTTTGAACTGGTGCCTGATCAGAAGATCAGCATGACTACAGGAGCAACAATACATACAACAAATGTAATTACAGCGATCGCTAACTTTAAAACATTAACATGCATATAAACATTTACCAAGCATATTAGCAAACAATAGTTCGGTTAAGGCTTGCACATTGCTATAGTGTCATTCAGGTAATCAGGTGTAATCATCAAGCAATCCTGTCAACAGTATGAGCCCCGACTTAAATGTAATTCTAAGTAGAACCATTATTTGTGCATGCATTTATATTATGATTTTAGTTTAATTTTCGGAACTAATGAACATAAAGCCAGTGACTTATCAGAAAAGGAATACGCATCTGTCTCCTAATAAGTTGTTGTTATTGCAGGGCTTGTACATGAAACTGAGCCAAAGAGAAAAAGTTCAGGCTTTCGCTTCATCTTCTGCAAGGTAAGTTGTAGAATCGAATCGCCGATAGACATGGAATCCAGCTGTTTAATGTTCAGTGCTTTTATATAACAGGAGAATTATCAATATTCTGATTCTTTTGTTGATGATAAGTGAAATTTTGTAGCATTCTTACTGAATATATATGAACTTGAGAAAGCAGGTTTACTAGTGAACCTTGGCTCTTACTCGTGTCCTCTCAATTTTTTTTTTTTTTATGTTCTGTATAATTTGCCTTCGACCGGTTTGCTACATATACATGGGTTAGGCCCATTGTTTTCGTTCGTTTTTATTTCGGTTAATTGTACATGGAAAATACGCCCAATAAGACATAATCCCAAGCGGAAACCTGACATGTTTTCCCTCGTGCATACGCACACACAAACATGGAGGCAATTTTATATTTTTGTAACATATAAATAAAATATGTCTAACACTTATTCCCAAGTAACAAAGAAAATTAACACGGTGATTTAAAAAAAAAAAAAATTCATAGCATGTGAGTGATCCTGAGTAGCATTTTGTTTCATGACCTCGTTTTCAGGATTAGTTCCTGGGCACCGTTTCAATGAATGGCTTCACGTGTCAGGAAAATAAGATGTGGTTGTATATTTATCTTCATAAAATTGATGTGTGTATATTTTTTTAACCAGAAAAAAATGGATGGTAGGTATGTTATTTGATCAAAGGACAATTCGCATCGCAAAAAAATTTTACAAGAATGCCCCCACAATACAGGGGGCATTCAATATTTTCTTTTGGCTTGGGTTGTTTTTGTCCAGTGGCACGGGTTGCGATGCACTGCTGCGACACTGGACAATTTCCTTATCAAAATGTACTTTTGATTATCCACTTATCTCACATAATTAAATAGAATTATTATATTTTTTATTTGTAGAAACGGAAATTCTACCGTTACTTTATTTTTTATTTACTTTGTATTCACTTTGTTCTTATCACCATTGGATGAGAGTGTATAAAATCATCCAATGGTGAGTGTTAACAAAATAAGTTTTACTTTGCAGAAAATAAAGTCACCATAGACTACACCTTGTAAAAATATAGTTTGCTTTTAATAATATTAATTTCTTAAATTTAAATAAAAATAAAAATAAAAATATAATATTTTAAATATTTGATAATTTTTATTTACTATTTTTATTAATTATTATAATAGACTATAAACAAACACATAACTGAAATTATAAATTATTTTATCTTTTCATTTATCATCTAAATCTAATTTTTGAAATTATCTTCTTTTTTAATTCCTAATTTTTTTAAAAAAATTATCATTCAATAAATAGTTAAAATAAAACTTTAGATACCCAACTCAGCTCAAATATTTAAGTTTTAATATTAAAAATTAATTAAAATTTATTAGAATAAAATAACATCTTCAAAATAAAAGATAAATTTTTTTGTTGAAAAAATAATTTCAATAAGATAGAGTCCCAAATACTTCCGATCGCGAATTCATTTATATAAAGAAATTGAGTGAAAATGTAATTTTTATATCTTTTCAATTTATTTTATTTATTTTAAAATTTTTGCAATAATTTTTATAAACTAATAGCTCTTATTACTGTGCAAATATTTATATTTATATAATAAAATTATAACTATTAAATTAATTTTTATTTAATTATGAATATTAATTAAATGTCTAACGGTTGCAATTCTATATATATTGATAAAAAGAAAAAAACACTCATATTAATTAAATTTGAAATAGATCCGTATAGCTTTTTTTTCTTTTTCTTTTTTTTTTTTTTTTTGAAATAAGATCCGTATAGCTATTTTCTAATCTAGGTTTCAACAAAATAAGCCAGCAAAAATCCAAATCTAACTAATCTTTACAACTTAACACCCTTCTCATTTATAGTAATATCAATTTTACCACTCCAAGCCAATATTTACTTAACTCATGCACCACCCACTTCTCAAAAAAAAATCCAAGAAGCAGAAGCAGCAGCAGCCATGGAAAATACTGAGAACACAGAGCAGAGAAAAAATGCGAAGCTAGCAATAATAGAGCTAGCCAACATGATAAGCGTACCTATGTCATTAAACGCCGTCGTTCAACTCAACGTCGCTGACGCCATCTGGCAAGACGGATCTAACGCTCCGCTCTCCGCTTCCGAGATTCTCTCTCACCTTAACGCTCCGAATGGTGATCCCGAGAATCTTCAACGCATCCTTCGAATGCTATCAAGCTATGGCGTTTTCACGGAGCACCTTCACGCCGTTAAAGGTGAGGCCAACACCGTCGAGAGGAAGTACTCTCTCACGGAGATTGGTAAAACGCTTGTCACCGATGTTAACGGCCTCTCTTACGGAGCTTACGTGCTCCAGCATCACCAGGTACATTATCTTCATCGGTTTTCTGTTATGGTATCATCGGTTTTGAAGTTACTGTTACTGTTTTAATAGAGATATGAATAGTATAAAATGGAATTTATTTGGTAATTGAGCATTTTTTCTTTTTAATATGTGTGAAATTTTTTTTTATGGTTTTAATATTTTAGCATTATAATTTATTTTGTTAAGACTAATATTTATCTCTGAGGTTAGAATTTTTTTTCCTTTTCTTTTGAATTTTTTTCTATTTGATTTAGAATTATCTTTCTTGCGGCAGAAAGATCTTTCATTTTTTTTTTCTTGTTTGTGAAAAATTTGCCCAAACCATAGATTGGGGTGGACAATTTATGACTCGTCCGATTATTGTTATTGATTAACAAATCTTTTTCTTTTTTAGTTGCATTCAATTCATATACTTGGTCAACTCCAGAAAATAGAATTTTATTTCTTTTTTATTTTGAAAATTTATTTATTATTTCTTTTCGAAATAAAATTTTTTTGACGACCCAATATAAGTAATTGTCTCTCACCAAATTTTATATTTATTTGGTGATAGATGGTACTATTCATGTCTTTTAGAGACATGCATCATTACCCTTTCTTTAATTTGTGAAAATTTCACATGTAAAATATATTATTTTTGGTGCTATCTATCGGTATCAAGAGCCTATTGAATTTTGACTAATTCAATTGGACTCGATTAGAATCACAAGGATAGCAGAGGTGTCACGTGTAAAATATTTATAATATATATTAGGACTTGGTATAATATTTTGAATATTTTTAAATTTTCTAATTTAAAAAATACTGAAATTTAAATAAAAATATTTATAGTAATGAATTTTGAGGTAATTGTATTATTTAATTAAACCAGCAAATAATTTTGATATATTAATAAATTATATAATATAGAATTATATGTAGAGTACAGTTAGTCCACCAACAAATTATAGAAAAATAATTTTCACATATAATAATATATTAACACTCGCAAAATAAATTCACTAGTTCTTGACATTCAATTTTATCAATGATCTTTAGTTAATTAAAAATAGTTTTTTAATAAATTTTTAAATAATAAAATTGTAGTATATAAAATAAAGTGAAAAATTTGACAATCTAATTTTGTTTTTTGATAGGATGCACTAATGAGGGCATGGCCATTAGTGCACGAGGCAGTGCTAGATTCGTCAACAGAGCCATTTGTGAAGGCAAATGGGGAGGCTGCCTATAATTATTATGGGAAGCGTCCAGAAATGAATGGGCTGATGCAAAAGGCAATGTCAGGTGTATCTGTGCCGTTCATGAAGGCTGTGTTGAGTGGCTATGATGGATTTCAAGGGATAAAGAAATTGGTTGATGTGGGTGGTAGTGCTGGGGATTGCCTGAAGATGATCCTGCAAAAATATCCTACTATAGAAGGAATCAACTTTGATTTGCCTCAAGTAGTTGCCAAGGCACCAAACATTCCCGGTCAGACTTTTTTTTTCTCTCCTTAACTTTTTTTAATTAATAAGAAGATTAAATAATTTAAATATTTATAGACGGTATCATATGAAATTTAATTTTATAAATCAATAAGTCAGGATAGCAAAATTGATGATGCAATTTTACCCTTTAATATTAACCACCAACATTAACGACAATTTTTTTTTTATATCTTCGAATAAGTCATATATTAATAGTAAGTTTCTTTTCGCAATGTCAACTGCATTATTTTAAAAGTAAATCATATTTTAACTATATATATATAGAAGTAATAAATATAAAAAATTTTAAATTTTCTACAGCAGTGTCAAACAAACTCTAAGTTAACAACTTTAAATAGTTTCTCTTTAAGTAAAAAAAAAAAATGTTGGTTTAATGTAACTTTCAAGAGTTCTATTCATGCTTCAAAAATCAACATTGCATGAAATTTTCCAAACGTAGATTAGATTAATAATGTCAGTGAGTTGTCTTTGTTTGTCTTGCGATAGAATTAAATATTATTGTTTTGTTTTTTCTAGGCTAATAATAGCTAAGAATCTTAGCCTAAGATACCTTCTGAACCAATAAAAGATTATTAATGGGGTGCAGGTGTTACCCACGTTGGCGGTGATATGTTTAAATCAATTCCATCAGCTGATGCTATCTTCATGAAGGTGAGTCAATTTTTTCTTCACTAAAACTTTCACTTTCTGATCAATGTCGTAAGTCGTAGCTCAGTTCTTGTAATGAAACGGCAGGTTTTCTTTTTCTAGGTAGTGTGCTAGCAACTTGATAATTGGAAGCTACACATGTGGATAATCTCAAGACGATTTTTTTTTGAATAACTAGTATTCAGAATTTATTGAACTCTAACTAAATAAATTCGACCCCGAATAGGATTAAAAAGGCAACATAAATTTTCCAATAACATAAATGATAAAAATTAATGCTATTAGTCAGTGAAAGAATAGTTTAGTGGTAACTATTTTTTAAGAGCATTTAGAAGTGTAGGATTCAAATTTTGTCATTGTTGATTTAAAAGAGAAAGAGTGCCCTCTGTTGTGCAGTTCATCGATACTTAAATCATATGACATTTCTATTAACCAAAAAAAATATTATTACTAAGGAAGAAACAACAATAAATAAAAGTTTTTCTTTTCCAATAATTATTGGCTTAATAAAATTTTGAATTTAAGTCTTATATTTTTTGTTAAAAAAAAAATATAAGACTTAAATTCAAAAAAAATATTGAAAAAGCTCATAAGTTCATCTGGCTAGACTCTAAAATAGCCGAAACCGAACAGTCATTAGAAGACATCAAATAAAAAATAGAAAAAGTAATAATTTTTTTAAAAAAAAAAGTCACTAGCATTTAGCATCACTTTTATAAACATCAATAAAAGTAAGGCTATTGATTACGAAGTGTGTGGTTGAACTGTCCCACATCGTTTGGGTATGGGTTGAGGTTTGGGTTAATAAGCATGTGGTAAGAGTCTCCATAGTCAGCAATTGTCTGTGTGAGATACCTGCTACAGTAAATCTTGTGTATAAAAAAAAAAACCTATTGATTACGAAGTGATGCAGGAATTATAATTTCAAGGTCTTACCTACACTACAATGAATTGACTTGATTACCTTTTGTGTGAACTTTACTTCAATTATTGTTAGATTTTTTTTTTTTTTTTTTTTTTGGCTTTTGTGGTTTGAAAGCCATGTTTCTCATTATGTCAGTGTCCAAGTGTTGAAGCTCAGTGAGGGATAAAAGCACTGTTGTCTTGCTCCCTTGTAACAGAGCATTGCTACGAACTTTAGTCACAATTTCATTTTATTCAAAATCATCTACTTACCAAAGTAACAGCAAGCAATACACTAGAAAAGTCTATTGCCATTAGTTGGGTTTGGCCAAAAAAAAATTAATTTAAATTTGCACAAAAAAATTCAAAACAAGAAATATAAAACAGAAATTTTTTCCTCTTCTTTTTCTTTCATTTTTAGTGCACACTTACTCTTCAATGATATTTGATTTTGATATGCTATTTATACAAAATATAAAAGAGTCTTTTCATGTTTTTTTTTTTTTTTTTTTGACCAAAGAGTCTTTTCATGTTCATATTTATTGGTATTACTTAGTATATTCTAGATCATCTAGAACTCCCAAGACTAATCTAGAACTTAGCAAATTGCTAATATAATAGCAAAATATGAATAACAAAAGATGACAGCAATTATGTCACAAGCCTTCAATCTTCACCTTGACTGAATTGCTGGAAAATCAAATTCAGCATACTCCTTACTCCTTGGGACTTGACTCGAAACATCTTTCTTCAGCTTGGAGATTCAATCTTCCAAGGCTTTACGTTCTTGAGCAATCTGCAGCTCTTTTTTTCTTTGAACATCTGTATTCTTTTTATTTTCATTGCCAATGACTTCAACTAGAAACTAGCTTCTCCCCAATATTAACTCTCATTCAAAAGAGTAACAACATTTCTTTAAATTCTTCGAAGGAGGCTCATGGCCAGTCAACAATAAATTCATTTTCAGTTTAGGGACTTGCTGGTCCTTTTCAATATTTTTGTAATTTTGAGATATGTTGGTCTCTTTTATTGTATTTCAGTTTTAAGACATGCTGGTCTTCTCAATAATTTTTAGTTTTAAGACATGACAATTTTCTTCAAATTTCAGTTTCTATGCTTGACGGTCTTCTTCACATTTCGGTTTAAAGACTCGACGGTCTTTTTTTTTTTTTTTAAAAAAGACTTAACGGTGTTCTTCATATTTTGATTTGGTTAATTTTGGGCATACCCATGTCCTTCAACAAGAGTTTTTACAACTTTAAATGACTTGCAAAGGTCCTTTTCATAGGCATTTCAGTTTAAGAATATGTTGGTTCTTCAAAGATCATGGTTTATGATAATGCACCAAAAAGTTCTCTTTTTTTTTGCTGAGAAATAGGGTATAGCTAAAACATGATTTGAAAACACTCTTTCAGAGATAATTTTGAGGCAATTTTTTTTTTTTTTGAAAACATGAATTCAAAAATACAAATGTAGAGACATGAAACTATCAAACACAAACTTTATGAATTCATCTTGAATGAAAATATGCAAATCTGAAAACAAGTTTCTTAGCAGCATTTTAACACTTTTAAAACATGATTTTGGATATGAACAGGCCCCTCAAAGATCATTGGAGCTTTGATACCACTTGTTGAGTTTGGAGATGAGAGAAAACACACACAAAAAAAAAAATGTTTAAACATAAACAAAAAATTCAGAACAAGAAACATAAAATAGAAATTTTTTCCTTTTCTTTTTCTTTATTTTTAGTATACACACTTACTCTCTCCTCTCAATGATATTTGATCTTGATATGCTATTTATATAAAATACAAAAAAATCTTTTCATGTTCATGTCGATTAATATTATTTAGTATATTCTAGATTATCTAAAACTCCCAAGGCTAATCTAGAACTTAGTCAAAATGCTAATATGACAGCAAATTATAAATAACAAAAGATGACAATAATTTTGTCCCAAGCCTTCACCATTATAGGTAAGACATATTTTTAAATTCATTTCAAAACTAACAGATTAAGATTTCACAAGTTCTGAGGAAATAATGTAACATCCACATTTTTCTAAGAATATTTTGAGATGTAAAGTTCAAATTTTATTTTAGTTGATTTGTTAAATTAATTTGCTTAAATCAGACTATTTCTTTATTATTCATTCAACCACTCAATTAATAAAAATTAAAATACCGTAGCAGATAATTTTTTAAGAGATAATTAAAGTAAAAATGATAAAATCATGGACTGGAGGATTTGAAGTTAAATCTCCATTTTTTCCTACACCACACGCAACCTTAGAATAAGAGGAAAGAGTTGCAAATTTTCGTTTTTGGGATCATTACAAGCTCCTCGGCACATAGCATCATGCCAAGGATACGGATTTTAGCTCTATGCATTAACCTTGTTTGTTTGTTTAATTAACATAATATTTAAATGTTAGGCATTAATAGGTCAAGGAATCAATTTTTGCCTCCTTCCGCAGTTTAATATATATATATATATATATATATATATATATATATATTTGTATGTTTATACAAACAATAAGTCCACAAGTCCCTAAAAGTACATCTATTATATATATATATATATCTTTATGCTCAAGCTGATGTTAATGTTGTATATAAACATGGCAGTGGATATTGACGACATGGACAGACGATGAATGCAAGGTGATACTGGAGAATTGTTACAAAGCACTTCCAATGGGAGGCAAATTGATAGTTTGTGAACCAGTGCTGCCTAATGATACTGATGATAGTCCCAGGACACGAGGCCTCTTAGAAGGAGACATATTTGTGATGGCAATTTATAGGGCTAAAGGTAAGCATAGGACTGAAGAAGAATTTAAGAAACTAGGCCATGCTGTTGGTTTCTCTCATTCCCGACCTTTAAATTTGGATTGTTTCAATACTATCTTAGAGTTTCAAAAATAATGGTTTGCCTCAGAAAAGAAATTAAAAACAAAACAAAAAAAAAATTGTAGCAGTATCACTATGCTTATTTTGTTTTCCAACAAGGGAAAATTGCATTTTTGGTATCTCAACTTTTTAATATCTGCTATTTTTGTATCTCAACATTTCTAATTAAGTTGATGAACTTTGAAATTCATAGTCAATTTAGTGCTTTTGGTCATATTGTCTATGCCAGAGTGCTAACCAGGTAGAATTGGAACCCACCTACAGTCTAATCACCTGCCATGTCAATAAAAACAAATTGAAATGACAAATTTATCCCTCCTATATATAACAAAAAGACAAGTTACACCCTCCTAATTAAGTTATTATATTAAAAAATTATTTTTAATTTATGTGATAGAAAAAAATTATTTTTAATTAACATTAACTCAACAAAATTATATTTAATTAACATTAAGCCAACTATACTCCTATTCTTTTTTTTTTTTTTTTTGATAGGGGAAAGGGGAGGGGCCGGAATTCGAACTCGAGACTCTTTACACTGTCAGTGAAAGCCTTAGCCACTAGCCACTAAGCCATTCTTTTATCACAGATTAATTAACATTAAATCAATGATACTTCCTACTATTTAAAATCCAAACAACTCTTTCTCAAAAAAAAAAAAAAAAAAAAAAAATCCAAACAACTTATCCAACCTTCACTATAATCAGTTTTTCTTCAATTAATTTATCTCATTTATCTCGTTCAATGCAAAGGCAATCTCTGGGCTCATTGGTTTTAAAACTCCACAACCATGATACTCTCATTGGTTTTAACACTCCACAATTATGAAGTATCAGAACCTAAAAAGAAAACAATACTAGCAAAAAATTAAATTCCATTTCTCCTGACTATGGCATCAATGACGAGGATAATGAATATTGTAAATTATTAATTTGTTAACATTATTTTAAAAAATAATTAATTTTTTATATTATATGAATAATTCTATTAATTTTATTTTTTTTTACAAGAAAACGTGCAATCTAGATTAAATCAGCAGATAACAATGGAACAATAGATGGACAAGGCACACCTTGCCAAATCCTAGGATCAGACACAGAATCAGAGCCTCTTGCAATTGCATGAGCAACTCGATTCGCAGATCTTTTCGAAAACCTGAAACTAATGTTGACAAACTTATTTTTAAGATAACTAATATCATGGATAACTGTTCCCAAAGCAGAAGGACCAAAATCCTTAGTATTAAGCGCATGAACAACAGATTGGGAATCAGATTACACAATTACATGACTCATGACATATCCTTTATCCAAGACAAAGCTTCCCGGATAGCTATAGCTTCGGCCACCTCCACTTCAACTTGACCCTCAAATGATCGAGCAGCAGCAGCTAGAAATATCCCTTCGCTATTACGGATGACCCAGCCAATTCCAAACCGACCAGAAGAAGAAAATATTGCAGCGTCCACATTAACCTTCACAAAAGGAGCCGAAGGACACTGCCAGGATGAATGATCAGCTAAAGAAACACCCAACCTTGAGGACTGAGCATGCTTCAGTCGTAAAACATAAGACTATTGTGCCAACATAGACTCCACCATTTTAATAATAGTTGAATTCATTAAAACATAACCGTTCCAACATGCCTGATTCCGATTAAACCAAATAGCCCAACATAGATTTAATGCTTTCGCCACAAGCTCACTAGAACAAAACTTAACCACTTCTTTAAACCATTCTGACATATTATCAAACACATGGTATGCAATCCCAACACCCTCTAGCAGCACGACATCCCAAAAAAATATGAACAGTATCCTCAACATTAACACCACAAACCGGACAATCCACTCCCACATCCATACCACGATTCCATAAATTAGAAAGAACAGGAAGACTACCTGTTAACATTCACCAAGCGAAGCACTTCACCTTAGGCGCTACCTCATAATTCCACAGAACCTTCCAGTGTGTCGCATCCAGACCAAACCCGAGAGTCCGCTCCTGATGCTTAAGAACCCGATATGCACTACGCACAGAATAAAACCCCTTCTTCTCGTAAGCCCAAGCAAGGACATCCGGCTTAGCATAACAAGAAACAGGAATCTTAAGAATTAGCTCCCTATCACGTGCATTAAAATGAGTTTGAAGTAAAACTTGGTCCCATCCCAACCGGTCAGCCTTAATAAAGTCCACAGCTCTCTTACCAAATAAAAAAGACGTCACAGGCGAAGAAATACATGGATTAGACTTATCCGGAAGCCATCTATCAGTGGACACAAGAATATTATCCCCACTACGCACCACCCATCTAGAACCCTCATAAACAAATTGCTTAGCCTCCATTAAACTGCGCCATATGTAACTAGGACTACCCCCGAGAGAAGCGTCAAAAATTGAACGCCCATGAAAATATTTAGCTTTAAACATCCTAGAGACCAACAGTGAAGGGTTAGTAGCAATCCTCCAAACCTGCTTACCAATTAAAGCCAGATTAAATTCGTGAACCTTGCAAAACCCAAGACCACCCATACCCTTCGGTCGACACATATCACCCCAGGATTTCCAGTGAACTCCACTATCAATCTTAGAAGAAGAACACCACCAAAATTTATTCATTAATTTTTCAATCTCATCACATGTAGTCTTAGGAAGCATATAAACACTCATTATATAATTAGGGATGGACTGAGCAACTGCCTTCAACAACACTAATTTACCAGCTCGAGAAAATTATTTTTCTTCCATCCCTGAATCTTTTGCCAAAGCCTTTCCCTTAAGAAACCAAACATCTTCCATTTTTGTTGACCAATAATAGGAGGCATTCCCAGATACCGATCTTGATTAATAATATTCAGTAATATATTCGGTTTTCGGTTCGGTACCAGTTTCGGTACAGTTTTGGTTCGGTTTTGATACGGTTTTTAACAAATTTCAAGTACCGTACCATATTAGTAAAATGGTCCGGTTTTATTCGGTTCAGAGTTAAAATTAATCGGTTCCGATACAGTTTTTTATCTATCGGTTCAAATTTTTGGTTTGATTCGATTTTTTCTCCGTCCCGTGCTCAGCACTAGTTGAGACACCAAAAATGCAAATTTCCCTTCCAATAATGACTTATCAAAAAGAGAGACGGTGAAAGTAGCTCAGCTCTCCCCTTTATAAACCAATCTCTCTGCTTATATGATAATTATAAATCTTTTGAACTCATGTAACTTTTAAATTTTGAGTAGGTGTATTGGTACTAAAAATTACATATTTTTTTTGATTTTTTGTATATTTATATCAAAATTTAAAATTTGACAAAACTAGTCCAATTTAACATATTATTTATAATTTTAACACAATTTGATATGTTAGTGGCAATTTTAGAACAATTGTTATTTAGTTATAAATTAAAAAAATAAAATATATACATTACATTTGAGATGATCTAGTATTATTATAATCTCACATTCATATGAAGGCTTAACATTAGGTCAAAAAGGAGGTAAACATAGTTTTTACAAATTAAATTATTGTTTCATTTCTATTTTCTATTTTTTAAAACTACTAGAGGTCAAAGTCTAACTAACTATTAGAATTAGTATTAACATGATGTGGATGTGAAACTCACAAAAATAAATATTAGCTACTTTACCTTAGATGTCACATACATGTTTTACTTTTCTTATTTTAATAAAATTGCAATTATACTAAAATTAATTCGGTTTTTTTTTTTTGCTAAATTTTAAAATTTGGTATAAATTTATAAAATTTGAAAAAGTCGTGATTTTTGACACTGATATGTCTTTTGACTACTATTTTAATTACCCATTTTCTTTCAGTTTAATCATGTTTAGTTACATATTAATCTTAACTCTATATACATAAGTGCTTGTAGAACTTGAAGAGTAGTATAATACACTATTTTCTTTATTCAGTAACTTGAAAAAATTAGGAGCGGTCATGATGAACATGTAGTTTGAGATCTCCTTTCTAGCTTTCTTTTTATTTTGGTTAGCTTTGTAAGGTGAAAGGTAAAAATAAATTATTAGGTTAGAGAGGAAACCACAAGCAAAATTTCTGATAGTTATTATGTTAATGCCTAGAACATGCCATAATCCAATGTCAAATTCAAGGCTACAATTGCCCATGAGTGATCAATTCCTTTAGCTGCAAGTCTATTTTTTTTTTATTCTTTATTAATAAAATAGAATAGAAAATAAATAGTCTTAGGATAATTTAACAGTAATTTTAATTGCCCCCTCGTTTTATGTCACTGTCTCAAACCTATAATAACCTCTCTCTGTCTATAACATGCATAAAAAATTATTTACTTCATAAATATATATATATATTAGTAAGCCTGTATAAATTCTTGAACCCTATCATCATCATCATCATCATCATCATCATCATCATCATCATCAGGATATCTGTTGAGAAAGTTTCGCTGACGAAGAAGCCACTGATCTCCATCTATATATGAAGTGCTCATGTAAGGAGCTGCTTCATATTGAGTTAACTGCTTCCCATAAGGTACTCTATATGTGTAATTAGCTCCAGGTCCATAACACTCGTACTCACCAAAGAACACTGTTCTGCAAGTATAGAAAGAAAGAAATCTATATCACAATGAAAAAAAAAAAAGGAATTGGATTATAGAGTAGAAATTATTAAACAGAATCAGCTGTGCACCGCTCTTCTCTTATATTGAATCTGACTTGATGTATATATATATGAGAGGACAGATACATGCGAAGATCCTGTTCGATAATTTCTTGAGTTTAAAATATAGACATTAACGAGTAGGATCAAACCACAGACTGGTCTCTAGAGGGGTCTCTCCAATCATTCCAACCATCTGGAGATATAGCATTGGACATGTAAGTTTTAGAGAAGACAACAGTTGCGTAAGCACCCCATGCTCTTCCAAGCCATATTTTCCCTGTTCCACTTATGCTGCAACTCACAAAGGAAAACCCAGTTTGGTCACTAATTGATTGCCTTGCTTGTGCTGTAATTGATCCACTTACTCCTGCTTTTGGAGGCATTGCTATAGAATTTATTTTGCAACCCTGCCAAGAAATTTTTTTTTTACTTTGTCAAATGGAAATCAATTGGTCACTGTTCTAGAAAGAATAATATGCTAGATAACACAATTTTTATATATAAAGTACTAGAACTGTGAATAACAGGACCTGGTTATTTTTTGGACAGTATGGCATTGTTAACTTATTTCGATATAAACCCCAACTGCTAGTTGTTTTTATTAGTAGGAAGAGGGACATTTAAGGGCATGAGATATCGGAAAATTTTACCCGAAAATTTAATTTTTAACATTGTTATAGATGGAACCTGAGATTTCTGCGTAGACCAATGATCTAGACCACAACTTAATTGAATGGTGTTTAGCATTAGAGTCATTTTTAAGACAGTGAATTTAAAACCTTAATTATAACAGAACAATTAACAGAAAAAAAAAATGATAGTGATCACGGGCTCTTATCTCTCACTATCTAAAGAAAAAACATTGGCCCATGTACAACAATGCAAGATTCCTTGTTATTATTATATTAAAGATTTATTGAATTTGTTGGATTTCACCTTCCGAATAATGATACCATAAAACAATAATGATTTATTTTTTGACTTTGCATATTATTTGAATAAAATGAAAATGCAAGCTTGCTTCCAAAGCCAAAATAATATGAATTATTAGATATATGGTTAATTAAAGATGAATGTACCTCAAAAAGAGATCTTGCATTCCCAAAAATGAAATCAATAGAACCTTGAATAAAACATTCTTTAAAATAATGTCTCCCATAATCATCATTAAGGGTGTCTTGTGCTCCATAAAATCCACACCCATAAAAAGCAGCTTGATCACCTGCTACTCTAATTGCCACTGCTTGCCCTCCCACCTCTCCTGGAGATGGAGCAGGAGCTGTATTCTTTTTATATCATACAAGATTTTCACCATTAGGACCCAATTGTGCACTAATGTAATAGATATCAAATACAATTCCTAAGGTGATATTTTCTTTCTTTTGAGAAAGGAAAAGTTACCTTAAAACTAATATTGTAAGCAGTAAAGTTGGGTGCAAAGATGGCAACTGAAGCACTATAAACTGTTTGTCCAGTAGAATTTGCAGTGTCATTCCATTCTACGGCAGTGTTTAGATAACCTTGACCTTGAAATATTATGTTTGTTTTGTTAGTGTGCACTACCACCTTCTCCCTGCCACCATTATGCTTATCAACTTCAATTATTGTTATATTTAGAGTATGAAACAGTTTCTTGCTATATGTATATGTGAAAGAGTAGAGAAAAAAAAAATTCAAATACAAGATAATTGACCTGTAAGTACCAGAATCGATTATGATGAGAGATGGAGTTGTACTAAATTCTGGGACAAGATCAACAGCCTTCTGAATACTATTAAAATCCCCACAACCTTTTAAGTTTACTGTGAGTATATGAGACACTTTATAGAAGTAAATTAGAGTTCTGAACTGGTATATAACCCTAGATTTCCAAGACTTCTTGTCGCATTTCCAGTGGCGATGGTGGTGGTGGTGGTGTCTGGACCAGATCATTGACAGAGCCCCTCCTAGACCACTTTTCTTGGTAACCCTTTTGAGGATGGCAAGTTGGAAACTGTGTCGAATACTTATGGGAGGCTTTTGTGAAGGGGAAGAAGAAGGGATTGCATGGAGAGAAATTATAATGGAAATTAGAGCAATGGCAGAGGCAAAGATCCAAAAGGAAAGAGTTTTGAGTCCCATAATTTGAAGGCTTAGATGTTTGTTGAAGTTTTGTGTGTGTTTGTTATATGCAGTAAGATGGAGAGGGAGTGATGTGGCTGATATAGTTTTTATTGTTATGTTTAGGGGAGAGTGATGATTGACGTAGGAGGTAAGGAATGTATGGGTCTTTAAGTGATGTTTGTTAATGTGATGATGATTACACCTTCCTCATTTAAAAAGTAATGGTGCTGAAACAAAAATGGTAAAAGTGAAAATTGGAGGACTTGAAAGTTTGGAAGATAAATACGCTAAGATAAGATAATAATAATAATATTAATAACAAGAATAGAGATTGCGGGTGATGATGAAAGGAAGGTAAGGACTTTGTTTGCATGTGTTTATTAGGCTTTGTTGAGCCCAACAAGAGAATGTGAATGATGATTAAAGCAACTAAGAAACCTTATGAAAGTTGTAGAGAAACTTATACTGCCTATGAACGGAAGCACTAAAGTTACTCTGCTTGCTTTAAACTTAACGGCACCGTCCTATTGTAAGTTACGGCCACAATGAGCAATCAATTCAAACCTCATTTTTATGTTGAAAATCTTGAAAACTTGGAGTCAAGTTTCTCAAATTGCCAAGGGCTGCTTCTAAATGTTTGCCTTCTAATGCAAGAAGTCGAGATTTTAAACCCTAGCATTTCCACTCTCATGCTAGAATCTTGACATTTTGAAGAGAAACTTCATCTAATATTGAAGCAAATTCAATGAGAAAATGACCAAGCAAATTCAAATTGTTCGTCGTAGACCAAATTTAGTAACCAATATTTGATAATCTTTTTAGTATAGTTCACAATCAAATGCCCTTTTTCTCATAAAATAACCCTACTTTGGTTAAAGGTAGTAAGTAAATCAATGAAAAGCCAAGGGGCGAAATTTCATCATAAGATCAAAGATTGAGAAAGTGATCTGCACCAGTGAGATGGATTTGCAACCTCTAGATTCAACAAAAGGTAGAAAATAGTCGCATATACACTTCCTCAAATACCTAAGTATGTACACACAATTTTCAAAAATAAAAACTAAAAAATATATATATTAGAAATGTAAACACTAAGGCTCTTTCCCTTCCGAATAAAAGAATAACTCATAATGCTTCTTTACAATACCCCTACAGACTCTGTATTTTGATTAACAATTCTACAACCAGGAACCACTTTCTGTAGCATAGACGTTCCTTTAAAGGTCAACATCTGACAGCAACTTTTTCTATATTTGTTAAGCTGCAGCACAAATTAAATAAAGTTTCAACATTTGGACAGGAAGTAATACATGCACAAATCTACCAATACATAATTAATACTAATACATGTGCTTTTGCGCACATGTAGAGCTCACTTACCTGATCTGGATTTATCTTCTGAAAACCGAATTTATCAATCCATATAGATTCTGCCTCTTCTGCTGCTGGGAGTACAACACTCTGCACTTTTAAATATGCCAGCAGCTTCTCGATGAAGGAGAATAGTAATTGAAAATACCCCTACAAAAATAATTAGTTACCGTAAATAGAGATTCATAAAGCACAATGTTTCAATGGCTGCAATAGTACAATATGATTATATAGTACACAATAGTTGACTGAACCTAATTTCATCAAACACAATAAAAACAAGAAGGAAGGGGTGTTCGTTCTCACTTAATGAAAGTACTTAAAAAAAAAAGTGAAGTGGAATGAAAATTGTACTAATTAGTTGCATCAAATGACAAGCTAACCTCACCTTCCCATGGTTACCATTACTCGTTGCAACTAAGGGAAGTTCTGCAACTTCTTGCCCAAATATTCGAACTATTGCAGCCGATACAACCAAGGAGCTGCATAATCAGAATGATAAAAAGTTGTCACCTTTCATAATATAGTGCGTGTTAAACCTAGCTTAGACATGTGAATCCACCGCTTACTTGACCATCAGTACTGCACAGCACATTCCCCCATAATCTTGGCCCTTTGAGTTCTTCCTGTGAAAGAGAGATGAAGAAAAGACTTTTAACTAATTGAATGGTGTTGTATGTAATCAATGCACCTACAAGCAACAGAATGCCATGTCCAAAACAGCAAAAGGTTCTACTCAACCGCATGTCAATCTATTTATAAAGATTTTTGTAGCTTACCCATAAACCATCAAAGGAATAAGGTCACGCCCAGTTGTATCTACTATAGGATCAAAACATTCCTGAAATAATAAAAGCAGTAATTTCAATTAAATAATGCACAGCATGGCGCATTGCAGATAAGAACGTCACAATCATTTACCATCTGTAAAACACAATTAACATAAGCAAAAGCATATAAAGATAAATGTTATTGTAAATCATCACAGCATGTGACAAACATAGTACAATGTAATTCTTCAACCTTACACAACCAATCAACAGTCTCTACAAGTCATATAGACAAAAAAGATGCTTGCATGGCACAATTAGATAAAGAAGCATATAAATATTCCACACATACTGCACACAGATAAACAACTAACAAAGTTATTGCATTTCAAAAATGCTGTGATTAGCATCATGAGACAGGCATTCTATTTACAGGCAGTACTTACTTGGAAGATAGCAAGAACTTGTGAGAGTAACAATTTAGTTTCGGGAGAAGCTGATTTTCCAGTAAGAAGCTTCCATCTCACATCAATTTTATCTATAGTTCCCAAACCTTTCTCCTCATGCTTGTTCTTTATGCCTTTCAAAAGATCATCTGGGATTATTTCAGCCTCACGAGCTAGCAACTTCTTCAAAGCAGAATGGATCCTCCCACAATCTGGGCAACAAAACCACTTCCCTCTTGGCAATTCCTGTAACAAGCAGCAGCAAACTTTTCAACCACAAAGAAGTATTCTCACTGGCCACGAAAACTGACTGGACGCAATCTTTGTTAAAATTAAGATGCAAGAATTCTATGAGCAGTTAAAAACAAACCTTTAGATTTGCAATTTTATGACTCCTCAAACAGCCCACATGAAATTCTTTCTCACACTGTCACGAAATGAGAATACAAAAAGAGTAAGCCATTTTCTGATGGATGCAACAAAGTATTGAAAAATGCAACTTCATATAAAAGCATGTGACAGCACAACATGACAAAAACAGAAAAAAAAAATGCGAGGAGCTCTTATGACGATAAATTTCCAATTAAATCTAGATACACATTAAAATGCTATGGACAAAGTGTATACATTCAAAAGCATAAGAACAAAGAAAATTACCTGATCACAAAGTATGATTGTGCGTGGACCAAATCCAGATCTACTGAAGTCATAACCTCTGCCAAAAAAAAACATTTATAACTGCATATCTACATTAACAGGAGTTAATAGACAAAAACATATAATTAACAGCAACAAAGCTCAGTACAAATTGACATAGCACAGCTCATTAATCATGACAGCCATACACTTAAAATCTTTTTTCAATCTAGCACGATGTAACATTCACCTGCATAGCACACATCCACTAAGTTCTGCTTCTATGTTTTTGACAATACGAATGCATCTCTGGGTTATCTGTTCTATAGAATCAACTCCTAAAATCCTTCCAGCTGCAACAGCATTGGCATTATGTTCTACAAACTTTTCCCTTTCGAACATATTCTGGCAAAATTGGCAAAACCATTGACCACGAGGAATACTTGACAATGATGCACATCCTACATGAGCCAAAAAAAATTGTTTTGTCAATGCCAGCTCAGGCAGATAATCTACTCTGGAAATGAACTAGAGAGACCTCTTAGTGTTTCATGAGTACAGAATACTGGGTATTAGAAAGCAAATAATCTCACAATTCTTTAACATCCTTAAGAAAACTTAGATATGTCTTGAAAGGAATGGGTTCCACCACCAATCCCTTCCCCATAAAATCTTATGAAAGGAATATAGATCAAAGGGCTAAGAACGCAATATCATATACCTGAACCCCTCAAATTCCCTACTGTGTGTGAGTCATGGATCATTTCTCTTCCCTTAATGGGTAATGAAGTAATTTCTGGCCAATTTAATACTTTATCCCCAAGAAACTACTAAAGAACACACAGAAGACAACTAAATGCTAAGGGCTAAGAACGCAATATTATATGCCTGAACCCCTCAAATTCCCCATTGTGTGCAAGTCATGGATCATTTCTCTTCCCTTAATGGGTAATGAGGTAATTTCTGGCCAATTTAATATTTTATCCCCAAGAAACTACTAAAGAACACACAGAAGACAACTAAATGCTAAAACTAACAAAAGACATTACCGTTCACTATTGGTGATTGATTTATTCAAAATGAAGTATGTATTACTTTATGAAAAGACCTAACAAAAATAAATGAAAGGATCCAATCCAGTTACCACCCAACCCACCTTTCTCCCATCAACCTCCCACCATGCCTCTCCTCCTCCACAAAGGAAAATAAAAAATTAAAGAAAAGGCCACGTATCCCAACAACATTAGAAATCACATTCACCTTTATGAAAGGCCCTTGGGCATCCATCACAAAGAACAAGACTCCCACCATCTGCACAAACGATACAGAGGTCATCATTGTCCCTGGCAGAGTACCTGCGACCTTTTGATAGAGATATTGCCAGTTCATGAAGTGACACGCCATTAGATGTGTAAATATATGCATAGCTGTCAAATAAAAAACAATGGCGACCTTAGACATTATCAAGATTAAAGTGGAAGGTCAACATCAAAAACTATTAAATATTCCATCTTCAACTCACGGCTTCTTGCGAGTAGCCCAGCCTGCATGAGCTTCAAATGTTGAGGGGCTGACCTGCACATCATTTATAAATAATGCTAACTGTCCAGTGAAAGATTAAAAAACCATGAAGTTCAAGAAATGAGAAGTACCTCGCTGTTGCAGCAGCAACAAAGGATTCCAAATCCCCTTTTGTAACCCATAAGCAATTTCTGTGCGGAACAATTAGTTACTTTAAACACTAAGAAGGTCTAAACCCATATAAACATAAATGATATTCATCTCAACCACCTGCCCACGAGCATAGTACGCTAGTTCAGCACCATCAGGCAGTCCACCTTCCTCGAAAACCAATTTATGCAACCTCTGATCTCTTGAGAAAAAAAATATTAAGACAAGATTACTTGCCAGATTGCAAAATAAATAAACTTGCAAATATCATCCAATAGGAAGAAACCAAGGGCAAAGAGAAAAGGAGGGGGCTGTGGAGAAGGGTAAGAAAAGAACCAACTTCGTTGTAATTTTCCACTGGCACTTGTTTTGTGAAGAGACATCCACTGATGCACTTTTCAAGGAGTTTGACAACACAGGTGATTTTTGAGACCTGAAGAAGAAAGAAGGCAGAAGCGTACTAAGAAAAGAATATGGAAAACGAAAAAGGGAAGTAGTGTCTAAGAATGCCATATCGAAACAACTATATCTTGTGTTTCCATGTCATTTTGAGAACCAAATATACAATTTATTTGACAGAAAGAGTAAGAAAACCTAAAGCTGGAACATGCTAAGCCAAACACTAAATCTATATGATGAAATGAATCCAACCTCGGTGTAATCTTCCGTTGCTTTCTTTTCCTTGAAGAGAGATGTGCAGAAGCACGTTTGGAGGGTTTTATTATTGATTCTGATTCTGGTGACCTGAACCAATAACGGTGAGTGCTTATAATGAAATCTCTACATAAATTGTAACACCAACCAAACACACAAGAAGCACCATTTAACAAATCTCTTTTTCTTCCATTCTGCCTTTACATCAAATACTACCAGGCCAGAAAATAGGAAACAAGCAACTAACTTTGAAATTATCATCCATCGATTCTTTGTTCTTGAAGATGTGCGCACAGGAGCAGTTTTTGACAATTTTGCCTTCAAATCTGATTTTGGTGACCTGAAATAATGCAGATCGGAAGCAAAAGGGTAGGTCATATAAGTGCCGGAACATAATCCCATATACCAACTACAAAGTTAGAGAAGAAAGTCACTAGAACATGTTGAAGTGTATCCATAAACATTTGTAACAAAGAACTAACAAATATTAAATTCCCAAAGTCAAGAAGAAAAAGCTTAAACTTATATGCAAAAACATTTAAAAAAAAAAATACAGCATGCAACAGAATACCAACTTTCTTGTTATCTTTCTTTGAGTATTATCTTGTGAGAGGGTAGAAACAGAAGCACTTCCAGAGGATTCCACAGAGAAAACTGGTTCAACTAAGCTGGAAATAACAGGTAGAAGAAAATTAGAATAACTATAAACGCATAATTTCAATCTACAAAACTCGTTGCAAATTTTCATGGAGTCAGATGCCAGCTGCGTCAATTCTTTATTGTTCATTAGTACATCATATTGCATAACAATGTAGTTTCCCAGATTATGGAGAAGTGCTAGCATTTGACCTATACAATAGCCAGACTTGCTCTGGAATCATTGCACTTAACTAATTCGCACCTCCTTCTAGTGTAAATTAAGTTCCTGAAGTTTATGGCAACAAGAAAGTAGTTTTCAACAACAATTTAACCACATAAAGGACATCTAACTTGCATGGCTAAATATGATATCTAAATATCGGTATTGCACTTTGACATTCAATTCAAAGAATTATACTTTGAAAATTACTAAAATAAGAGAATTGTCGTGTACCAGAATCAAAACATCAGATAAAAAATCTCACAAAGTTTTAAAAAGTTGAGGGTGGTAAATCAGCAACAAAAGCATCTTAGGTTTTTTTTTTTTCTTTAAAAGAACTGTTCTTTTTTCATATCACATCAACCCATATAATGGATATATGTTTTACACAGTCCGTGAATATTCTAGGGACCATCATCCTACCAATATCCAATGAACAATAATTCTGAATTGAACAGAAGTACAGTGATGTAAAATACTAAATACTATCAAGCTTCTGCAAAATCAGAGAAGGCTTGTAGCCTCACCTTGCCAAACACAAGAATCACAAAGCAGAAAGAGCATCCAATAGAAATTGCATACCTAGCATTTATACTAGTTTCACAAGCTATGCTGCCATTCAATTCCTTTGACTCCACGCATGAATTGCACAAGGGCCCTATTTTGCCAACACAAATTGTAGGATATGTACCTAGGACATTTAGCACCAAAAGAAATAACTAAAAGACTCCAATTTCATCAAGAAGCTTCCAACATCTGACATGAGTTTAAGTCTGGATATTAAGAGGACAGCTCACCTTTGCATCTCTTACAGGTGAAAGTTTTCTCTTTTGGCAAACCACTAATGGCACTTTGAATTGTTGCTTCCAAAGAATCCAGAGGAGAATTCCTGCATGCATTCAGTACGTCAAGCAGGCTCTTTCCATTCTCAAAACAAATGTACTGTGCCGCACGTCTGTATTGTTTGATGGCATGAATCTCAAATTGGGAAGGTGGAATCACCTAAATTAATTGAAAAATAAACAAAGAAAAAAGTTAATGATGCAATCATCCATTCATGAAAATAATTGGCATGTCAAACTACATCACAGCAAAAAAGAAGAAAGAAAAAAATTACCCTGCATCCCCTGCAGAAAGAGCAGGAACACAGAATTCCAACATCTTTGATTGTACCCCGAAGACAAAATGCCTGAAACTAAAGTCCCCAAAAAAAATAATAATAAAATAAAGAAAAAGCAAACATGGAAACATCATAAACAACATCAAATATGGCATAAAAGAAACTAAACCTTCTTGCCACCCATGTAAACAACGGGTACTCCTTCGAGCAAACCAGTCTCAAATAACTCCTTGACAGTCATAGGTACATTATCCAATGCAATCTTTTTCGACATTTTCAACTCCAAATTCCTCTTGGGAGGAGTCAACGCACTTCCTTCAGCAATCATCTCAACATCAACTTCAGAAATCATTTCACTATCAATAGCTTCCAATCCATTAACCTTAACTTCAACAGGCTCAACCTTAAACTTCAAATTGGACTTCGTCAACCTCTTCAATTTTTTATTACTCCTCACCTCCATCCCACCCTCAGCAACAACCAATTTCTGCTTACCAAATTCCTTAGCTAAAACAACCGAATTAGTCTCACTCAACAAATCAATTTTACAAATGGGCGATTCCACATTGCAAAGAGAGAGCTCTAAATTTACATCCTTAGCATCTCTATTTACCAATTCGACTGCTTCATCAACTGAATTAGTCATTCCATTTTTTAAACCTAACAATTTTATGTCATCTCTGCTCTTATTTTTTACATTTACAGCGCCGTCACTAATTTTATCACATTCATCATCAGTAGTACTACTAACTTTACTCTTTCGCAATCGAGAATAAACAAAGAAACCATTGACCTTAGCAGCAACTTTAAATCTCTTACAGTTAATATTTTTATTATTATTACTATTATTACTATCTTGAGCTTCCGGCAATGATTCAGTCTCAATTGGGGTCCCACCAACCGCAGCAGCAGCACCTATTTCTCTCTTCATATCCGCAAATCAACTGCAAAAAACACATTTATAAAATTTTTAAAAAAAAAAAATTAAAAAAATACAAAATTGAACACAATTCTAGGGTTTGGTGAGGTACACTACCTGAAAAATCGCATGAGAAATTGGGGGTTTTTTAAAAAAATTTTTAATTTTTTGAAGGAATTGAGAAATTGAGACAGAGAGAGAGAGTTAGATTATTTTAATTTTAGGGTTTGAGATTTTGATTTTGAAAATTGAAATTGATTTGAAGCTGAAAATAATGGATGACGATGGAGATGATGATGAAGGAGAAGAGGAGGCGAAAGGCGAAAAAAAAGATGTAGAAATCTAAAATGTTAATGGCAAGATCTGTAAATATATGAAACTCTAATTGAATGATGTGGAGAAATTACAGTGATACCCCTGCTGCATCTCACACGCAGTTTTGCCTGTTGCCAGGCTAATAACAGAAATTAAAATTTGTGGGCCTGTTTTTAGATTGGGCCTTTTTGGCCCCATTATGAATTCTAAGCCATTTTAAGTTGGAAAAATTACTAAATAGTATAGTTTTAAAATTTATTCACACAAAATACCCTCTCTTTTTTAATTAATTACGCGCGTGCTTTTTTATGTTTTCAAGAGTGCCTTTTTTTATTTGGCTTTTAAGTTTACCCTTTTTATATTTTGATGTGTCTTTCTTTTTTATTATTTTTTTTTATTTTTTCTATTTCTTATTTTTTTTTTTTTTTTTCTCTTCTTTTTCTTTTTTTCTTTCTTTTTTTATTTTCTCTTC
>CATIWO010454645.1:0-22055 GCA_949673435.1 Macaranga tanarius
AAAGAGTTTTAATGAGCCCATTTGTTGGATAGGTATGGGTGGGCCTTCTCTAAGTGTGTAGAGAAGCCCATGAGCCCATAGCTTTAGCCCACATCCATTAAGAGTTAATGGATATCAAGGCTAAGGTTATCCAAGCAACTAAATACCTCCCACTCACAATAAAGCTAAGCTATACATGTCGCTTGAGTGTGAGACACTCAACCTATAGCATTGCATGTGACTTAAGTGTGAGACACTCAAGTTGTAGCTAATTAAATAATGTTGATTTTATTTGAGTTAGTAGAGAGTGTAGAGACAACTCTCTCACTCCTTATGCATGTGAATTGAGTGTGAGACACTCAACACATAAACTATTATCATATTAGCTTTACTGATATAGTTAGTGGAGTCTATAGAGAGAGCTAAGTCATAACTTCATTTGCACAAGTTAGAGAGAATTTGATATCAACCAAAAGAGAGAAAAGGGATTGAGAGAGTCTTCTTCTTTCTTCTTTTTCAAGGTTGGTGGAAGTTCTTGCAAGCACTTTGGGTCAACAAAAGAGAGGCTTATGGCTTGAACATCACCATCCTTGGAGGTCTTCCTTGCTAACCCGTGTGTATCAAGCTAGAGGCTTCACAATTGGGGAGCTTGGAGCTTGTAGATCAACACCAACCAAAGCTTAACAAGCGTGCTACAAACTAAGGAGTTATGTAAGTGTTACTATATCTCTTAGTTGATAGGTCTTGTTTTTGGAAGCATGACTTAGTTGACATGTTGATAGTATATTGTTCATTATACATGTTTAGCTATGTAAGAGTGCATGTGATATGATCTATGGGCATGAAAGTTTTTGTGTTAGATGCAAATGTTGCATGCAATAAATTTTTTTAAAATTCCGCATTTTATTGTTCTTCTACACACACTATCCTTCAGTATTCACCTAATGCGGTGCCATAGTCGCGAAACATCTGTGGTGCTCGACAAAAATTGGCTCGCTTATAATAATGTGATGAACCAACCATTACATGCAAATGCAATCATAATTTATACACATAAGTACACAATTACAATTTATATAAGATGCATGAACATGGCATAATATAATAGACATAGTATAACATGGCAAAGATGCATGAGCATGACATAATATAAATAATATAACAAAGATATGGCATAATACATGGCATAACATGGTAAAGGTTTACTAAAGATAACAATGATCATGGCATCACATCGTCCATCAAGTATGTCATAATAAGGATGTGGGCATGTTATATCAATAATAAAGACATAGCATATTATTTCATGGCAAATGACAAAGCATAAGATGGCATTATTTAATATACATACATGATAATTCAATATATGTATGGACATTAAATATATTGACATATCATAGCAATACTGTAAAGCATGGTAAATTATAGCATGAAATAAATCAAAGTATAGGAAATCATGTCATGAATACAATACTAAACATGGTATACATAATATATCAACGCAACATATGGCATGACATAAATATAACATGTAACTCATGGAAATGGATTTATATAACATAGGTTCATATGGAATATGATTATGATAAGAATGTGCAACACAATCATGTATAAATATAGAATACACAATCAACAAATAATATGTAAATAAATGCATGCATCATGAGTATAAGAAAATAAATAGCTAATCATTTTGTCAACATCTCCTTCATTTTCCTTTGATGGTAGGGTTTTGAATTTGAATATGAGTCAAGGAGAAAGGATGTTATTGAAAAATGATTTGGAAAACAAGATTTGAAATGGAGAATGAAAATAGAGGTTAAAAAGGAAAAAAGAATGAGAAATAGTCTTAAATCATGCTATGAAAATAAAAATGAAAGTTAGGATTAAAAGCCTTATTTGAGAAATGAAAACAAGCTTATTTATATTGGAAACATTATTTCAATTCAAAAATTAGTAACTTGAACACATGGATACCTTTATCTTGCCATAGGAATGATCATCTTAGTCCATCACTTTTAGGCATCAAAATCATGTTTTGTTCCTTTGATGAATGATCTCATTCAACAAAATATTACCTCTTTTATGTTCAAGAGATTAATGCTCTTTAAAAACAAGAAAATAAGCAAGATTGACATTAAACATGATATAAAGTGCCTGTAAAGTAAAAACCATGAAAAATAAATGTTTAATGTTAATAAGAGTTAGTAGGAGTTACAAGTTAGTGTTGAGAGGTTAAGAGATTGAACAAGATATATAAGATGCAAAATGTGCAAGAATACAATGCATGATATATTCAACAAATAATTCTGAGGTGCCCACAAATACAAATGATGCAAGATGCAATTCAGGGTAAATGAAAAATAATGCAATTCAATTAGCATGTAAGAATGATAGTGATGCAAGTCGAGGTGCACACAAGAATGTTCTGAAAAGATCTAAATATATAGCATATGCATGATAGTGATATGCGTTAACCAAATAAAGTGCACTCAAGCACATAAAAATGTAAATATTAATACAAGAATGCAAAGATGCAAAAGCATAATGAATAACAATTGTTAGTCACACATAAAGCATACATAAGCTCATACAAATAACTATAAGCATCAACATATAAAAGATGTAATCAAGTTTGCAATCATCAACCAAAAGTAATTAAAATGCTGAACATTGATAATCAAATTGTTATGATAGAAATGGAAACATAAAAGTAAACTTAAAAGCTTGAAATTGGGATTGTAAAAGTGAAAACTAAGAGAAAATGAACTTTTCCCAATCATCCTATGCATTTGGGGTTAGACTTGCATAAGCAAAACCACTTTTCTACAGGTTTTAGTAGCCCCTACACCCATCCTTAGAGTCATTTTGGATTAAAAAAATTAAAATCTTGAAGAACAGGCATGTTTAGCCAGAATTGCAGAATAAATGGCTAGCCTAGGGTAAAGCTGTGGCCAGCCAAAAGCTAAAGAATAACCAGCCACATGATGAACAGTCAGTTGACTGTTCATCCTAGGTATGATCATAAAGCTTTTTGGCTTAAATTTTTAAAAGAATAAGGCCTACAATCCTCAACCAAAGACTCCAAAAGTGAAAGTAGGTGTTTTTAAAAGTGTTTAGCCTCAGATATTAGTGAAATTCAAATAAAACTCACCAAAGAATAGATTAAATCAAGGTTTAAAAGGTAATAGACTAGTTAATGTAAATATGTTTATGTGTGAGACACTCAACCTATAGCATTGCATGTGACTTGAGTGTGAGACACTCAAGTTATAGCTAATTAAATAATATTGGTTTTATTTGAGTTAGTGGAGAGTGTAGAGAACTAAATGTGATTAAATAATTTTGGTTGAATATAAAATAGTTTGTATATTATTTTTTTATAGAAAATCTTTTATATTATTTATTTGAGAAGCAAAATTTTTTGATTAATTGATTTGTTTCAATTTAATTATGAAAATTTGATTTTGATTTTGTGTTTATGTAATGTAATTGATTTGAAAGAAATCGAAAGTATTAAAAAGGAATAATTTACCTGTGAGATATGATTTTACTTGATTTTCTGTTTGCTTGATTTATTGTTGATAATTCAACGAAGTATTTTGTGAATGGTTTTTATTTGATTTTGGTTGCTACATTTGTAGGAGTAATTTTTGTTGCTGGGAGTGTGATTAATGCCGGTTTTTTTGGAGAAGGAAGACACCGGCATTGCGCTCGTGAGGAACGAAGGAGCTGAGGGTCTATTCGCATTTTTGAAGGATGGGGCATGCAAGTAATTATTTTTGGTGTTTGGGATACAGAGATAATTTACAAAAATTTGAGGTTTTTAAGTAATAAATGTATAAAAGTAGGGTATTTTTGTAAAGATCCCTACAAAATAATCCTGCAAGAATATAAATATTAATCCCAATAGTTAAATCTAAAAAAAAAGTACTAATCAGTACAAAGACAATGAATCAATGCTAATATTCAAGTTTAAAGGAATATCAATCTATAGTTTAATATACACAACTTAAAATAGTACTATACATGCATATAAAAATATGAAATGACTAACATACTCATTTATACATGAAATCAAAGGAGTAAATTTAATCATGGAAATATGTTAAATCATATCACAACACCACATAATAGCAAAATACAAATGAAGTAAATCACTTTATAATAAAAAAAAAAGGTAAAAATTATATTATGAATTATTAAGACAATATATCCTATATTACAAAGACAATCATCTTTTTACATAGTGATTTTTCTTAATAAGGAACTAATTGACCTCTTAATGAGACGATCATCCCTTTGTAAAATGAAAAAGCACAAATTGTAAATTTATTTTATTTCTTTCAATAAGTAAAACAAGTAGCGGACAAAAAATTTATTTGAGAAATAAAGACAAGATAAATTATTGTTTTTAAGAAAATCATTCAAAAACATGCTTGAAAGAATTGAAGATAGATAAAAAAAAAAAGTAAAATTAAGTACATAAATAAAAAATATAATAAATTGAAATAAAATTCAAGATTACCATCCAAGTTTACTTCTTTTAATTTAATAAGTTTTCAATTCCTAAAATACCAAAGCAATATTTTCCAAATTCTCCAGCTTTTTCTCTCTATATTTTAACTTTCTAAGGCTTTTGAAAATTCTCCTAGAATAACAGTAGGAGCTGCTATTTATAGATAACTAAAATAATTAATATAATAATAATTTTAACTTATTTTTTAAATCTTATTAATTATTATTTTAAGATGATAACCTCATCTTATTTGAATTCTAAAGATTAGGTTGATTGTTAGGAAAAGATCAGATGAAGTTTAGTTGAAAATGATCCAGGCCATGTTATAGAGGCAATCACCTTAAAAAGGAGTTAATCACCTAACTAAAAAGGTGGTTGGCTCATCAGTAAGGCAATGGGCCTTTAAGGCATTAAACATGATTATTCTTTAGGCTAAAATAGGTCCACATGACCTAGGCTCCGTTCTTTTGGACTTTATAGGTTTAAATCCTTATTTTGGACTTTATAGGTTTAAATCCTTATTTTTAAGGTATTTAAAAACTTAGATTCATGGGTTGTAATTCAATCTACTATCAAATTACTATTTTACATGCCTTTATTTGACAGCTGGTGTGATAATCATTGGATTCTTTTACATCCACTTCATCTATCCATAAATTGGGTGTCGACAGTTGTTTCCCTTTTTTTTTTATCATAAATGAAATAAAAATAATGTAATGAAATTTATGATGAAGTATAAAAATTAACGAATACTGAAGGATATAAGCTTTCTTACTGGAGACTAGTAAGTCTGACGAGCAAGTGAGTAGCTTGATCTTGAAATTCTATTAGTGTTTACTAAAGTTTAATTTGAAGCGACTGACGTGTCTTTAATAAAATACCAAAAATATAATTTATGTCACTTAGCATCAAAATTTTCAGGCAAAAAATATTCTCATATCTTTTCATTCTTTCTACTACTTGGCATCAAAAATTTCAAGCAAAAAAAATCTTTTAAAATTTTTTATCACTAGACATCTAAAATTTTAAAGGAAATTTCATCTACCCTTTCTGTCATTTGGCGTCAAATCTTCTAAGTGAGAAAATCTTATAATTATTTCCAACACTTACCGTAAAAAATTCTGAGTAAGAAATCTTCTGAACTTTTTTAACACTCAGCATTAAAAATTCCAAGCGAGAAATCTTCTATTCATCCTAATATGCATGATTAAATAAAAATTTAAAATAGGCAAAAACTAGATGTCCTTACAAGCATTGTGGTTACACTACCGCTTCAAAAATTAAAACTAGAAAGTTTACGGCTGGTCCACATTTTGAATAAATCTAACAAATTTATGGTTGGCCCACATTTTGAAATGTTTTTACAATAAGCTTGCATTGTGAAAGACTTTGCAACTGGTCTTTATTTATAAATTAAGCTGAAAATTTTGTTATTCACCCACATTTAAAAATTTTACAATTAGCCCAGATCAAAAGGGTTGAAGTTGAGAACCAATAGATAGCCCACATTTTAAATAATTAAGATTGAAAATATTTTTTATTAGCCCACATCTAAAAGAATTAAGAATTCATGGCTGCTTCGCATTTTGAAAATTTTATAGTTGGTCTATATTTGAAAAAATCAAAGTTAAGGGGTTGGTGGTTGGCATAGTTCTTGACATTATTAACCTATCATGGGTTAGCAAGACACATATATATTAAAAGTATAGCAACTTGATTCGAATACTAATTTAATCATGCGACTTGCATAATAAAAAAAACAAATATGCACCATAACTAGATAAAAAGATTAAATTATATATGTATAGGTTTAATGCATGAATGTATCTTTATTCTGTCTCTTCTATTTAAAGTAAATCTTGGAGAATAATCCTTTCTTTCGTTGAAGGGTTCAAACTTGAAATATGAATATTGTAGATATTGAGACTCTGAGAACTAACATGTGGGTATTATGAGAATTTTACCCCCTAAGAAATCAAAGAATGATCTTTCTTCATGATTGCTATTATATGTTTGGATTCTTTCAATTTATTCCTGCCCCTAAATTGGTGCTAATTAACTTTAGATTACTTATAGTATGACCCCATAATTACTACCATTTTTATTTAGTCATCTTATAATTAAAATAACATGCTTCTAGGCGGAGATATAATTCCAACATTGCCCGTCAGTTTTATAGGTATGCCTTTAATGAAAATTATAATATGACATCAATTATGTCCTTTATACTAACTTTTATAGCTTTACATTAGATCACATCGCTCCCTTGTGTTGTCAATATTGAGAAAACAACTAATCTTGATCATCTTTCTCAAGTTTGAGTTCAGTCCATTGTCATAAAATTTTCTAAATATGTTTGTTTTATTATGATTCCTAATTGTTGAAAGAACAACCAAAGAGCTTTACTAGAAATAAAAGGACTAAAAAATTGCACAAGAATAGTTTGGAAGAATTTTCACTAGAAAATGAAATAAAATAGATTTACTAGTCCCTTCATTTTAGTAACCTAGTTTTCTTTATCCTTAGATTTATTTGATGTCTTCCCATTTAGTTAGGAAAATTGCAGTAAATATTTCACACAATTTTTGACAATAATAATGGCAAATTGTAGTTTATTTAGTTCTAGCATAACCAAACATTACAAACTGCCTTTGGTAATTTTTTGGTTGTTAGGTAGGGCTTGCCCTTGCAAGTTTTCTAACTAACTATTTTAAGCTCTCTCTCTCTCTTCCATTTTATTTATCATTAACTTTAACCTAGACAACTCTTTTGTAGAGTTTTCTTCATAGCATGATATTTTTATTTTTATTTTTTCTTTTTATTACCTCTAATTTTTGCATACACAACTCTTTTGTGGAGTTTTTCTTATAGCAAAATATTGATAGAAAGTACTTTATAAGCTTATTTAGGTTGATTGATTTTTGAAATTTGTTTCCTTAAAGTCCTTCCTAATTTGGCTTTAATTTTTTTATCAAGTTAAAGGTTTTTTTTTTTATTCTAGACTAGATTTCTCCTCCAAATAGAAATTGTTACATCTACTTCTCTTCTCTGCCCTTTACTTCCATTCATTTATTGCTCTTTTGTAAATTAAATCTTAAAAAACAGTGACATTTTCAAACCTAATAATATTTTCCACATCCCTCTCATTTATATTTTTATTTTCTACTTTTCATTCTCTTTTTTTCTTCTTTTTTCCTTCCCTTTTATTTTCAATTTTTTAGTTTTTTTTTTTTTCTCTCATCAGGAAAAAATTTAGATGCAATAAAATATTTTACATTTGTGCCATATTAAATAATCCAATTTACAAAAAATACATGTCAAAAGTATAGGAAAAATAATCATCATAACTAATATAATTATTTCGAAAAACATAAAAAAAAAAAGTAAAGTCAAACTTTATTACATCAAACTTGAGGAAAAAAAAATCACTAGTTAACTGATTTTTGAAAGTTGTTTCCTTAAGGTCCTTCCCAATTTGGCTTTAATTTTATAGTAAGTCAAGGGCTTTGTTTTATTTTAGACTATATTTCTCCCTCAAATAAAAGTTGTGACATATATTTTCCTTATCTGTCCCTTACTTTCACTCATTTATTGCTCATTTGTTAATCAAATATCAAAAAATATTGACCTTTTCAAAACCAATAAATATTTTTTGTCTCTTTCTTTTATGTTTATTTTTTATTTTTATTCTCCTTTTTTTTCTTTTTTCCTTCCCTTTCCTTTTTATTTTTTCTTTTTTATTTTTCTCTCCTCAAAAAAAAATTAGATGTAATAAAAATATTTATAATTGTACGAATAGTAAATGACCCAATTTACACAAAATACATGTCAAAAGTATAAGGAAATTAATCATCATAACTAACATAATTATTTGGAAAAACATCAAACAAATAAGAAAAGTCAAACATTATTACATCAAACTTAGAGAAAAATAAATCACTAATTCAAACAACTAACAACTATTAAATCCTCAAGAAAAAGACTCTAAATTTACTATAACCTCCTTAGTAAAGGTGGACTTTAGCAATAAGCATCCTCATATTTTGAGAGAGTTGCTCTAACCTCATTCGCATATACTAGATGAACAAAAAAGACATCTAATGATAAGAACAAACTAATTATCGTGATTGAACTCTTTTTATATATTTCCTCTTTTGAGAACTTGATTCAACATTTGCTCCATTACTGACATTGATGGGATCTTTAGTAGTTAAGGGGGGGTTGCCATGTGTTAGGATAATACTTAGTAGCCTTAATTAATTTGTTCACTCAACGATTGAGAACCCTGTAACTGGTGGTTTTATGGCTAGACACCTAATAGTAACCATAATATGCATTTAGGTCAATCATAGTTGGCATATCTTTCACTCTTTTAGGATCAAGCGAAGCTTGCAAACCTTTTGCAATAAGATGATCGAACACTTGTGATAGTGGTCTTCTAAGCAATAATACTCTACAGGTTGTGGTAATGTTTTAACATGCTTTTATTGGTATGTATGAAGAACCTTCTTATAGTGTCTCATCAGAGAACATTTTTGCCAGCACTTCCCTAACTTGCTGCTTAATCAAATCTATAGTTTAATATACACAACTTAAAATAATATTGTCCATGCGTGTATTAAATTAAACTAATAATATAAAATGACTATCATGGTCATATTATATGAGAATTAAATCATCAAAACATGCTGAATCATATCATAACATTATAAAATAGCAAAGTATAAATGAAGTGAATCACCTTATAATCAAAACAAAGGTGAAAATTTGATTCCAAACTACTAAGACAATAAACCCTATACTTTACATAGCTGATTATCTTAACGAGAAACCGATTAGCCTCTCAAGGAGACAATTGACCCTTTGTAAAATAAAAAAGCATGAATTGAGAATTTTATTTATTTCTACCAATAAATGAAACAAGTAGTAAATAAGAAAATTATTTTAGAAACAAAGACAATATAAGTAATTATTTTCAAAAAATCTTTCAAAAAACATGCTTGAAAGAATTGAAGACAAATAAACAAGTAAAAAAAATAAATGAAAAATAAAAAAATAAATTGAAATCAAAAGAAAAAGAATAACTCACTGAAACCCTCAAACCACCTTTGGGTTTGTAGAAGCACTTTAAACAACAAGAGAGCAACAAGATGAGCTCCAACAAGGGTTTTTAATTTTTATTGGGTGCTAACACCATGCTAAGTTCTAATTGGAATTTATATTGTGGGTTTCATTTTCTTGTTGATTTGATGGATGTTCGACAAAAAGTTTTAAAAAAAAAATCATTTATGATGTCATATAACTATTCATTTTCTTGTTGATGTTTTTCTATTTATATTCCAAAAAAGTTTGTTATTCATTAGGTTATTAGCTTGTGAAGATCTATGTATTGAGTATAAAAAATGAAAAAAATTAGATGTAATTTTGGTTGTTAATCCTATAGTTTGGGGAAAAAATTTAGATGTGATTTTGACTTTGTGATCATATAAATTTATTTTTTAATTTCTATGATAATTGATTGTTCAATTTAATAGATTGTTCAATTTAAATTAATTTTTTATTGTAATAGATTGTTTGGCATAAAAAAATGAAGGAAAATGAAAAAAAAACAAATAAATTACAAAAAAAAAAAAAGCCTTAGTGAGACAGATAGTGTTAAAGTGTTGCCATATATCCCACTGAAATAATCTTGACATATGGAATGCACATTATCATTCTGATCAAAATTTAACTAAAAATTCTTTTATTAAAATTAAATTAAAAAACAGTAAAAAAATTAAATAATAAATTACAAATTAAGAATGATGGTGGGATTTATCAAAAACAATCTAGGGATTATAAAATGTTAATTATCTCATAAGTCTCATATATGATTGCAAATAATAATAATAATAAAGTATAACTAGTACAATTAATGAGAAATTTAAATTTATTCGATTAGATATTATAAAATAGAAAATTTTTACTTAATACTTTTTAAACAATAATACGGGTCTAGTACCATTTGAAATGAGAAGAGAGGAGAGAGATTCGAACTTAAGTCTCGTTATGCCTTTAAGACCATGTTTGGAATGGGAGGAAATGATGGAGGATAGAAAATAGGTAGGAAAAATAGAAGAGGAAAGTTACTTTTTATTGTTTGGAATGAGAGAGGAAGGAAAATAAGGGTTATTTTTCTTCAAAAATTTTCTCTCCAAAATGGAGAGAGAAAAAGAAAAGAATTAAAATTTAACATAATTTGAATTCAAATTTAAATTATAGAAACAAAGTTATTAAAATAATAATTTATTAATACCCATTTTCTATTCTTTTCATTTTCCATTCCTCCAAATCCAAACAACATAAGAAAAAATAAAAGAGAAACAATAAATTTCTTTTCCTCCTTATTTTCTTTCCTTCCTTTTCTTTCTTTCCAAACATAGTGTAAAGGTCTGTGGTTAGATAAATTCTATAGATGGTTACTAAACTTCATTATAATTTAGTTACAAAACTTTAGTTTATATCGTATTAGTTATAAAATTTAAACTTATGTTTTGTGTGTAGCCCCTATAAAATTTTTTAGTCCATAAACAATTCAATATTATCATTTTCGTCCAAAATTTAAAAATATCATACAAATAAGTCCTTATACTATTCCTAAATTATGGTTATAAATTATCTAAATGTAATATAATATACAAATATTTTATTATTAATATATATTTTATTATATGCAAAAAATTGAAATAATATTTCAATAAAATAAAAATTATATTTATAAATTATTTAAATATAATATAATATACAAATAGTTTATAAATAGATAGTTTATTATATAAAAATTCAAAAATATTTAAATATTAATATTTGCTTTTGTTTTTTAATTGAATAATGTTCTTATATTATTTCAGGAATAAGGTATTTGTCTCTCAAGATAATTTTTAGTTTTTCCATTAATTTCTATATAAATATTAAAAATATGGACTTATTTGGATACTATTTTTAAATTTTGAACTAAAATATTAATGTTGGATTGTTTATAGACCAAAAAAATATTAGAAATACTATTTATGAAGCCTAAATAAAAATTTGGTAACTAAAAAGATACAAATTAAAATTTGGGATAGGTAAAATTTTGATCACTGTGGTTTTACCTTTTGGCAAAATCAGTCATGTAGTTTTTTGGGGTTAAATATATCAGTGGTCACTAAACTTTGCACTTATTTTATTTTGGGTACTGAACTTTAATTTGGTTTATAGAGGTAACTCAACTTTAATTTTATTTTACCGGTGGTCACCCGACGCCGGAAGCCAAATGTTCTTAGAATATTCTGAGAATATTTTGAGAATTTGGTGACTGAAATGAAATCAATTAAAGTTTAGTACCCAAAATGAAACAAGTGCAAAGTTTAGTGACCACCAATACATTTAACAACTGGAATATTCTCAGAATATTTGGCTTCCGGCACCGGATGACCACCGGATAAAATAAAATTAAAGTTGGGTTACCTCTATGAACCAAATTAAAGTTCAGTACCTAAAATGAAACAAGTGCAAAGTTTAGTGACCACCGATATATTTATCCCTAGTTTTTTGATATTTAAGTACCATGTATTCATTTTTTTTGCACTTTAGTATCATTCTAACTAATATCATCATTATTTTATAAAAAATATTGATATAATATTAAATTTCAATGATAAAGTTATTCTATATATAATTTATGATCAATCAAGCCAATTGGTTACTTTTAAAAATATTTGTAAAATTATTTCATTTTATTCATAATAAATAATAAATTATATGTAAACGTGATTTGTTATGAGTTTATTATAGTTAATTGTCTAATATATCACTCATATAAAATTTTAGTATTAAAAATCCAGATTATTTTTACATTAAATAATATATTTAAACAATATTTGTTAGATGAATATTAAAATGTAAAAAAAATGAAATATAAGGTACTTAAATATTGAAAAAACCACAAGACTGATTTTACCAAAAAGTTAAACCACATAGATTAAAATTGCACTTATTCCTTAAAGTTTTGCAATCAAGTTGTAATTAAGCACAAATATAGGCGGCGGGGTTCAGTACGCGCCTAAGTGTTTGACAACTACGACACTATGTGGGCTCAAGGCCCACTAGGAGTATAACTTTGGGCCTTTTTACAAGCTTCAGTTGGAGATGAGAGTCGGCATCCGGATAAAACCCGGGACGCTTTTACAACAACTGGATTCCATGGAGGAAGCCCAGTAGCCGTCCTCAGATATTGGGTCCGAAAACTGAGTATGGGCTTTTGAATGACCCACCCGACCTTAGGATCAACCTCCGTTTATATTTTCTGTTTTATTATCTTTAGTTATTTAATTAATCCTTTAATTACATGTAAATGGCTATTTTAATCCAAACAATTTCTAAATTTTACAATTTAATCCAAGTTTTTTTTATTAATCCATTTTCATGCAATTTTGGTCCTCAATTCACACATTCATACATCATATATATCATACATAATAAAATACCAATAATACAATGAAAATAATTAAAAGCACACACAAAGAAATAGAGGGAGGAGAAATGAGTTACAACCCTTTTTCATGCAACTAAAATAAAATAAATAAATCCTAAATTAGATCAAATAATGGCTTAAACCATTATTCTTGCTAAACTGCCAATACAGGAATAAGTTTAAATCTCCAGAAAATAAATCCTATAAAAGAATTAAAGAAATTAGTAAATTAAGTAATAGAAAATGAACAATTAATCATAGAGGCGGCACCTCTGCTTCACAAAGGCGTCACCTCTATAATGCTGTGGTGGCCTCTTATCAGGGAAGGCGCCACCTCTAATCCAATGGTCAAAAGTTTAAATTTGGAATTTAAGGGACAGAAGCGGTGCCTTTATGGGACAGAAGCGGTGCCTTTATAGGACAGAGGCGGCGCCTCTACGAAGAGGCATCACCTCTGTGCCTTTTACAATCAGACAAACTTAAAATTTTCTCAATTTCTCATCCAGACAATGCTTATAAGGCTACACAAGTCTGTATTCAACAAAGTAAACAATTCAAATAAATACTGCAACCACAGAATAATAGAAAATATAAGAATATAAAGATTGAAATTCAAATTAAAAGAAAAGGAAAATAATTCACTGAAATGTGAATTTCAAAATTAGTTTGCCCTCAGATTGAATCTGATATGCCTTTTGCTTTTGGAATCTACGAATTCTAGCCCCACAATTTTATCTTTAGCTTCTGATTTCTTTTTTTTTTTGCTAAAAAAAATATCTTTTCATTTCCTCCCAAAAAACCCCTCTCTCTCAAAGATCAATCCCCGTATTTAAAGAGGTTTTAACCTCTATAAATTCATATTAAACTCTATTTTTTCTTCATTTCCTCTCCCATGAATGTAGGAAAGAAGTTACAGAATGTGGGGGAATCCCACATTCTATATTAATGGCGGCCAATTAATTTTTTTAACACTGAACCATAGAGGCGGCACCCCTGTAGTGAAGAGGTGGGGCCTCTATAGTGTAGAGGCAGTGCCTCTATAAAACTGGGCCGGCTATTTTGAGCTTGCTTATTTAGGCTATTTTTTTAGGCCAAGTTAATTGGACCATAGGTTGTTTAGGCTCTGATAGGTTAAATGTGTCTTGGGCTTAGTTCTTTTCAATGGGTTTTGGGCTTCCCACAAGTGGGCTAGAATCCAATTCCTTTATTAAATGGGCTTATCTGTTATTTTTCATCATTGGACTTTTCTTTACGGGCCAGTTAAACTATATGCCCGCTGTTTACCCCCTTAGTTTTTGGAAAACTGTTAAAACGCTTTTTCTAAAATGGGTTTTTCAAAAAATAATATGTATGCAATAAATATTAAAAGGATATTCTTCGATCTTATAATTCAATTTTTGTACTGTCAGCCTTGGGGTACAACCCGAGAGGTTTAACTTTATCACCGTCATCCTTGATATTTCGAATCAAGAGGCTTTCATTCTCATACTGTCATCCTCGAGAAACAACCTGAGGGGTTTAACTTTGTCACTGTCATTATTTATGTTTAAAATCAAGAGGCTTCGATCTTTCCTGTGCCATCATCCTCGAGGTATAACCCAAGAGGCTCAAATTTCAATGCTTCACATCCTAATTTAATGCAATCTGTAAATTCTTTTAAAAAACACAATTCAATTTCAAAGTATTAGTAATATTCAAAAACTTCAGGCATCAAATGGAAATTTTCCCGTCAGGGACCAAAATGACAATTTGCCATAAAGGTATATAAATTCAAATCCTTCTTTTATTTCATTTTAAACACTTCACGCCATTTTTTTCTTCTTTCTCTTTACTTTCATGCTCTGCATTTTATTATGGATTTGGTGTTCAATCGTACACCCGCTCTTCCAACCTGGCCAATTATTCCTCTAGAGGCTCGGACCCCTCATTCTCTGGGATTGGAGCTTGAGGGAGATCTGCCATTGACACCTTCTCTGCACACCCATATTTGTTCTCGGGCTACAGGATAGGTTAGTTGCTTTTGCCTACTTTTTTTCTTAAAAAATAGGACTAGCTCAGTTAGAATTAGGGATATACATGCTTAACCTACCGAAAATTTGATAGAAAACTAGGCAAAATTGAAAATTTTTGGATCAAGAGGCTCTTCCTCTCACGCTGTAGAGGCATCGCCTCTGTGTACAGGAATCACCTCTACATTAAGGTGCCTCCTCAGTGGTGCTGAGGCATCGCCTTAACGAGGCAAAGAGGCACCTCTAAACGTAAGAGGCATTATGCCTTTGCTTTGCAAAGGCGGTGCCTCTGCTATTGAGGCATCACCTCTACTCAGCAAAGGTGTTGCCTCTACACTGTAAAGGCACCAATTTAGTTCAATTTTTTTATGCATTAATAAATAATGAAATTTTTTTAATACTCCCTGCAGTTTGACCAGCACTCTATGAAGGGTACTGGTAATGTTACTGGTGCCTGTGAGTGGTATAGTAGTATGATGGATATGATCCGAGATAGGATCTGGCAGACGGGCTTCGAGCCTTTTATCTTAGCACTCCCTACTATTGTTGGTCGCCATGACCTCAACTATCTTTATTCATTGATGGAGCAGTGGATGGACTCTACACACACCTTCCACCTACTAATTGGGGAGCTCAAGCTAGACCTAGTTGCTTTTGTTGCCATCACATGAGTGGCATGTGCTGGAGATCCTATGCTATTTAAGCCGTCTCGAGCCGATGACTCCAGCACACGTCGACTATATTGACTGCTTGCTTGACATAGTTCCCGCCTTAAAGGGGACCTACACAATCAAAGTTGACTCAATTTACGCTCACTATTCGGGTATTTGGGCAGCGGACATCACCACACTATGATAGATTGATCAGGTGGTATGACCTTTTCTTTTCTACCTACTAGGCACCACCCTCTTCTGTGATGCTAGTAGGTCGGTGGATTTAGTATTCTTAATGGCTCATAGAGATTTAGATCTTGTCTATACTGATGATTAGGGGTCTGCCACTCTGGCTTATTTATACTGGAGTATGGATAAATTTGTACTTGCGATAAGCTGATTTTGTGGCTTCTGGAACACCACATATGTATGTCTCAATTTCTCACTTTCTCTTCTCTTTTATTTTCCTCTTTTTTGTGCATTCTTTATTATGACTTTTTCTTAACTTATGCAGGTTTGGGGCCTTAAGATGGGCTTAATTCAGGGAGTGATGCCCTCGCCTAGAGTCTTTCCTTTACTGAGCCGATGGGGCTCCAACCGAACTAGGAGGTGAGAATATCTCATGTTCATCTTCATCGCACTTACCTCAACAAGATTTCATGGGATAAGGTAAATCTACAAAAGAAATTAAAACTGGTTAGCATTTTATTGATACATATAGAATTTTAACTTACCTTGTTCATCTTTTTCTCTGGTTAGGTCGTGAGGTCACTGTGGGGACCTATAGAGAACTGGACTGATGCTATGACTCGATCCAGACCACTGGCTGATAGGAGAGTCCTTCTCGTAGGACCATTCCAAAGGATGTTCTACCTCAGGGAGCGTGTACTAGAGTGGTCTCTGGGTCCTAGTCAGAGACATGTGCCCATGGTTCCTCCTACCATATTCTAGACATACTTATTAATGGAGGAGGACTTGACGCGAGATTTAAGAGGATCTCCTGCTATACGTCGGGTTACTGCATGATAACTTAGCATCTATATGGCTTTTATCAGAGACGAGTTACTACCATAAATCCTATTATCCTGCCTCGTCACTCAGGTATGCCCTATGTGCTTTATAGTCATGTGATCTAACCATTGCCTTATAATTTTCTGACTCCTCTTCTTTTATAGCTTCATCCCAGAGGTACTAGTCCTTAGATTAGATTTTCAGTTTCTAGTGAGCATCCCACTCAGCAGGCCTGAGTCCACTCTCCAACTGCTGATGCTGGCCCTAACACTTCTTATGTCCCCCCCACAGAGGACTCATGATGCCTCCACTCTTTGCTCTCATAGCACCTTCCCTTTTCTTCCAGAGCCTACTACCAGGTATTGGAGCAGTACTGGCGAGCTAGCTCGAGCTTTCTTGACTCCTGACCCTAGACTGTAACACCCGCCCTCTAGTATATGTATTCATGAAGTAATTATTGCCTTTAGTGTATATTAGATAATGGATTATATTTGAGTTTAAGATTGGATAGAAATTGTAGAAAGGACTAAATTGTAAGGTAATTGGGGACTTGATTGTAGCAATTATAAGTTTAGAGACTAGTTAGAAAGAAGAGTAATTCATTAAGGACCAAAATGGATATTTGGTAAATAAATATCATAATCTTTAGCTTATCTTCTTTAGCTCCTACATGGGTGTGCATGTGTGTGTGTGTGAGTGAAGAAGAGAGTTGTACCATTTTAGCTTCTAAAGGGAACTAGGGATTTGGAGAGAGAGAGAGCTGATTTGGCTAAGAAGTGGGGAGTTTAAGCTGTAATTAGCAACCTTCTATGTGCAAGAACACCTTTTGGTAAGTGAATTGAGTTTGGATAGAGTTTTTGGTAGTTAATCTCGTGCTCTATTTTTGCTGATTTTTAAGCCTCTGTGTTTTGGTCATATCTAGAGCTATAGAGCTCTGATTTATATGTTTTTAGACTCCCTAGAAACTTCAGAGAGTCTTCTATATTTTTATATTTTGGGTTTGGTCAGATTCAGCTGTTAATCCTGATTTTTAGGACCAAATATTTTGCTGCTCACTAGATGCTCTATTTTGGGCTGAATGGATTGTAAAATCCATAATTAATTCCACACTTGTCCAAATTAAGTAATTCCAATTGGAATTTGAAGTAGATATGTAACCCTAGCTTTGATAATAATTTAGGGGTTATTGGACTTGTGTGTGTGTGTGTGTTGTTAGGTCATGTTGAATTTGGAGCATTGAGTGTATTTTGTGTATTTGAAATGGTTAGTAATACTTATTTATAGAATTTGGTAAATATATTGTGTAGGAGTTGAAAGAGGAAGTGGAAACCCTACTTAATAGGGGAGTTTTACTTTGAGAAGGAGTTGAAGTATTTAGGTAAGTAATTGTTAATTCAATGCTTACATATAATAATTTTCATGTAACTATAGCTAATTGATTATGTTAGTTAGTGATTGCCATTAAGATAGTAAAATTGATGAGTATGAGATTATATTGATGTGAATAAGCATGATATATATATATATATATATTTGTGGGACCATTGAATGGTCAAATGAGCATGTGTATGAAGGAATATGGTATGGGTACCTTTGATGTGCAAGCCACTAGTGTGCTATGATATATAAATATATATTGAAATATGAAAACCACTTGAGGTGGTATGGTGTGAAAATGAAATGTATACATATTGTATCAATGTGAGGAATATATATGTATGGAGTTTGAGCTCCATGATCTGAGATTGAAAGGGGTAGAGAGTCTCAAATGTGTCCATTCATGTGATAATTATATAGATGTACATATGTGTGAGATCTAAGATTGAAAGGGATAGAAAGTCTCAGGAATGGCCACAGATATATAAAAAGAAAAGGAAAGAAAAGACAAGCAAAAGTGAGTTTGTACATAACGTGTGTGAAAGTGTGAGGAGAACCAATAAGCATAATCATGCATTATCATATTATGGATGTATAATTTATTATTGAATGTGGCTTTAATGTGAGCTTGATGATTTAAGAAATGTGAATTGTTAAGTAGTACAAATTGGTGTATATGAGACACTAACAATGATGTTTAAATGCTTAGAACTCTTGTTGTGACTTGAATTGAGTTATATTCATGTGCTTTTGACATCACTAGTCACTTTAAAGGTATTTTTGTCATTTTATACAATAGAATTAAGTCTAGGTGTCTACATGGAAGTTGTATCTCTGAAATAGCTTTCCATAGCCTCTTAAATCACTTGAATTTGCATTCTGTAGAGGAAGTTATGGCTAAAAGAGTGTGACATGGTCAGTTGAGTCATGTCTCCTGGCACCCATGCTGACTTGGCATGAGCGTGCCAAGTCATACCTAAAACTCGGGGTGCCAACTCGGCACAAGTGTGCCAAGTCGTGACGAGTCAGCTTCTATCAGCACATTTTAGTCTTTGTATTTTGACCATAACTTGAGCTATGGACCTCCAAATGAGGTATCGTTTAATGTTACGGAAACTTTAAAGAGTCCTCTACAAGTTTCATATTTTTAGGTTAGTAGAATATATTTTTAAGATTCTTTAATTGAGCTTGACATTTTAGTACTCACTTACTCCTTTATTATTTGGACTTCCGTGCGCAGCCTAAATGTTAAATTCTTATAAGGTGATGTGTAGAAATGTTATTTATATATTCTCCTTAATTAGTTATTAAGGAGTATTATATATTTAATTATATTATCAATTGCTTACTGAGTCGCAAGCTCATTCCTTTATAATTGTGGTTTTCAGGTTAGTTAGCCTAGCTTGAAGAGTTGCTTGGAAATAAGCTTGAAGTGTGTTCCATGTGAGCTCAGATGGGTCAAGAGCCGGTTTGGTGTCGACATCTCCATCCTCATGATCATCATCATCATCACATTCAAGCATTTTATTTTTAAGCAATGTATTTTATTTTGATAATAAGTTATATATGTACACTAAAGTACAATGTATATTAAACCAGAGTTTTTGGTATAAATGTATATCTCTTTTGATAAAAAAAATTTGTGCCATGTGTTGTTATGTCATTAGAACACTTGTATGTGGTACCTGGAGGGTTCTACATTAAGTGGTATTAGAGCGGGGATTAGATTTCCTCGGGAAGATAAAACATGATGCATACATGACATATCATGCATAAATTGAGAAAAATATGTAGTTGATGTGCATTGCATATATTCGGATGGATGAACACCAAGTGCCTTGCATTGACCCCAAATAGTTATCTGAGTGAGTTCATTGGTAACACTTGTACATGTTCTATATGAACTAGAATTTTTATCTATAGTCCTCTATAAGATGCATATTTTTGTATGTTGTGAATAGATTAAAAGGTGGAAGTTATGAATTAAAGGCAAGTGGATAGCACTGTTATAAAGTATAAGAGAGTAAGGTATAAAGGTTTTTACAGCCTTAGTGATTCCACCCTAGTAAAGGATGATTACAAAATATGGAAAGAATTCTAGGTTAAATTAATTGTACTGATAAAATGAGAATTAGTTATGCAGTGTCGTTGTTTAAGCAAGATATATGATATGATATGATATATATATGGATTAGATAAATGTGCCCTTTTAGAATTAATAATGATATATTAGATTGATGTGAAGATTAATATGAATGTATTATGATTTTGGCAATGTTTACGTATTATCAATGATAGTATATTGGTGAGGCTCAGTTAAATGTAATTGTAGTATGGTGGATAACTGAGCCCTAATAGAGATTGTTTATAGAAGTGTAGTTATTTTATTGCAGGATTGACCCTATTTTAGTAGGGAGATATCTATATTTTAGGGGAGATTCTGCCAAAATTTTGATAGATTCGTCGTAAAATGTGCTTTTGTCTTTAAGTTCTTATGATAAAGCCTTGAGTGGAATGGATGAATTATGATCTATAGGTTATGATATGCAATATTGATGATAGTATGAGTATGATACGAGTTGTATACTAAATAAATACCATGTGAGGTTAATGTATGTATTATGAAGGTGATGATGAACTGGTGATTGTGGATAAAATATTATTTAATGAATTATTATGATGTAATGAAATTGAGTTATATTGTATTATGATGTGTTGTATTTTACAAGAAGGTGAAACAAGTGAGGAAAATGATAATGTGTAAGAAAATGTATTGAGTAAAGATTGAGTCGGGCTGATAGTCTCACAAAATAGTTATATACATATAAAATTGTGGAATATGGGGAAAACATATACCATAGAATATAGAAGACTTAAAAATTAGGAAGGCACTAATATATTTAAGGGCAGTACATCATCTTCAATATGTAATAGTTGTGATAGAATCCATCCAGAAATTGTTAGGGTTTTAGACTTAATGTCTGATACTAGTGTAGTAAGCGGGGACATTTCTTTAGAAAATGATCAGTGAAGAAAACTGTTAGAGATTCTAGTTAATTAAACAAAGTGGTACAAGAAAGGAATTATTCCAAATCAGAAGCAAACCAAGAGGAAGCTAAGAGAGTAAGGAAAAAGGAATTGGTATTGTAACACAAAATTTGACTTGATGATCATTTGAATGAGTATGCATTACGTATAAATGGTACATTTGCATTATTAAGGACATGGTATATGTATTTCAATGCCTGCTGGAATGTTGTGATAGTAAATTTGGTGATGAGATTTTATTTCAAGATATTAGAATTACATGACTAATTTGTAGATTGCTATAGTTACTAAATTGGGAAGGAGAATAGTATTATTTTAGGAATTGATTAGATATGAAGCTGAAGTATCATTGTAGATTGGTCTGTAAAAAAAAAGTGGTTGCAGATATTTAAAGATAGAGAAGATAGAGACAGTGATTAAAAGAGAGATTTTACATGTTAGTTGGATTTCGGCTGTAATTATATAATCTGTGATTTAATAAGAGTAAGAAGTTATTTAGATGATATTGTGATTCAATGGAAGTTGATTCAAGAGTAATAGGTTAATTCGTAATGGAAGAATTTTTTTTTTAATTTGTGAGATTATTTTTAGAAACAGATTTTGAATTTAGATTACTTCAAGGATGGCTTATAAATTGATGGCACTATACAAAATAATGACAAAAGAGTTAAAGAGGTATTTTAGTAAAGTGAGTCATTCACTATGGGAGTGTTATTTTAGCTTAACAAAGGAAGACGATGATATGAGATTATGTGGTGATGGTAAGTAAATAGAATTTGTACATGTTTATTTGATTTCAACTATAATTGTTTTCCATATAGTTTGAGATGGACATAAAGCTTATCTGATACTATGCAATTGATAAAGATTAGTTCTAGGGTAATGGATGTACTTATAATCAGAGAACTTCCTAATGTGTTCTAGAGGAAATATCAGAATTACTTTTGCACTGAAGAATAGGTTTG
>CATIWO010454767.1:0-19439 GCA_949673435.1 Macaranga tanarius
GTTGACCTTGACCTTTGACTTGTTGACTTTGACCTTTGACCATTTGACTTTGACTTTTCAACATAGGCTCCAAATGGTGTAGAATAAGGCCCATGATTGCCTCCTTCATCTTCTTTGCTCTAGCCCTTGTTATTGGGCCTCCACTGTAGCTTAAAGGATCCAAAGTCTTTTTATATGCTGAATTCATCCCATGATCTTTTGTATTAGTGATTGTATTCATATATGATATACTAGTGTATTCTCAAAGTATGGAGGAACATAAAGAACATTTGAGGATATTATTGTAAATTTTAAGAATGAAATTTCTTAAGAGGAAGAGAATTGTGACATCCTAACCTAGATACTTATTAATTACATTAAGTAATAGGACTAGAAATAAGTTTGAGGGCCATATTGGTTATTTGGGAAATTTAGGGGACTAAAGCAGTTATTTGCCAAATAAAAAAAAAGAAAGAAGGAGCTTCTCTTTCTCGCCATTTTTCTTCCTTTATTTTTATTTTTTTCTCTGCGCGAACTTCTCTTCTTCTCTATCTTACTTCATCTAATTCTTTCTTTTTCTTTTCTCAAACTTATAATTTTTAACTTCCAAACATCAATCCAAGCTTCTTATTACAATTCCAAGGGTATATGCAAGAATATTTTGTAAGCAAAGTTATTTTGTTTCAAGTTTTTGAATTATTCAAAAGTTGATGTTTTGATTGAATTTTGAGTTTTAATACTTTGTTTTATAAAAAATGGACCCCTATGATGTTGAAAATTGTGTTCGGGATTGAGTTGGATTGATTTTATGCATCTTTGGCTTAAAATAAAGACCATTTTTCATGTTCTGGACTGCTAAGGTAACGCCTCAACATTGAGGAGGCGTCTCAGTGCACTAAGGAGGATTTACAAATATGGATGCAACCCCTAGGTGTGAGACCAACAACCTAAGTGTAACATTAACCAATATAGACAGTAAAAGAAAACACAAATATACAAGGAAAAGAGTAGAACTAAAACTCCCCTAGTTTAAAGGTAAGTCAGATGGTAATAGTGTATGCAAACTTGTGAGGTCTTCAGACTTCTGTTTAAGCTAAAGGATTGTGTGATCATGCAATAATCAAAAGTGCGGAATTAAAAAAATTTGATTGTATGCAACTCTTGCATTACACATGAACCACATCCATGTCCATAGATCATATCACATAGAAAATACATAACTAAACATGCATCTAGGACAACATAATACATCAACAAACAACTAAGTCATGCATTCATAATACAAGACCTAGCAACTAAGGGTCTGGTAACACTTACAAAACTCTAAGTTGGTAGCATGCCTGATAAGCTTTAGTTGATGTTGATCTACAAGCTCCAAGCTCCCCAAATGTGAAGCCTCTATCTTGAAATGCACAAGTTGCACAAGGATGATCTTCAAAGATGGTGAAGCTCTACCCACAAGCCTCTCTTTTGATTTGACCCAAGAGCTGGTTAGAGCCACTCCAAGCTTGAATATATGGAAGAAAGATGCAACCTCCAATGGATGATGGACTTTGAACTTGTACTCTTGTACAACAATGGCTTTAACTTGAAAGCACACAACTCTTATGTATATTTGAATTCTTTACACTTGAAGAAGAAGAAGGAAGAAGACACTCTCAATCCTTTTCTCTCTTTTGTTGGAATATATAATTTACTCTCAAATGTGCATTAGGATTAGTTGGCTTAGTTGTCTTTAGACTCTCCACTAACTTAAACAAAACCAATATTATATTAATATGATAATAGCTTGAGTATCTCATACTCAAGCCACATGCATAGCCATAGCTTAAGTATCTCATACTCAAGCCACATGCATTATTATAGCTTGAGTGTCTCACACTCAAGCTACATGCATTTGATAGATTGAGCATCTCATACTCTATTTATATGCATGGCTTTGGTTTATAAGTGAGTGGGTGGTGTTTAGTTATATGGATAACCTTAGCTTTGATATCATTAACTCTTAATGGATATGGGATAAGGTTATGGGCATATGGGCTTCTCTACACTTAGAGAAGGCCCACTCCATACCAAACTAGACAACTTATAGTTTAAACTCTTTAAATAAATCCCCATCCTAAGTCCATTTCAAGTTCATTTTGATGAATATATATGGTCCATCTTTATCAATATATATAGTCCATCTCATGGCCCATCTTTATCAATATATATATATAGTCCATCTCATGGGCCATATTTGAATGCATTTGGAGGCAAATATTAATTTAGTCCTTGAACTTAATATCACATATTAAATCAAGTCGAAATTAATATTTCTTTAATTACAATTAAGTCCCAATCTTTGAATTTAGATTTTGGGATATACTAGATCCCCGCATACGTGCAAATTCAATTCAATTAATTCAATTCAATTAATTAAACTCTTTAATTAATAATCAAATTAATATTAATCTCCAAAACTACAACTCTTGTGTGTGTGACTTACTAGGTTCAAGCCTAAATGGCAATGGAAAATAATATTAACACTTAATATTTTTGAAACACCTTTCCATCCTAAATGTGAAAATCCCAATTAATCATATTTAGTTCCCATAAGTCATGAGTGACCCCTAACATAGATGTCATAACTGCCCAATTAGAAATGAATGCTTTACGTGGATCCACAAGAACCATAGAACACAATTACCATGCACTAAATATCGCTTTATTACAAGATCCCAATATTGGCTAGAGTCACGGTTTAGTCAAACTCTAATTGCCCCAATCATATAACCTCATCTTAAGTTCAATTCTTGATAAAACATGACTTCTAGTATAAACTCTTTCTAGCATCGAAACTCTTTTCGGGTAAGTCAAGTTTGACCTAGCTAGGTACTTATTCATTAAGAATAACTTACTTAGCATAGGACATTATCTTGGTTCACTCCAGGTAATGAATTCTATCTTGGTCGATCACTCATCCCTACATATAACCAACTAGAGCCACCACACGCCATATACCCATGTGTGGCTAGCATAAGTATGTAAGCGGTAACAAATTCCAACCAACCATATGTGGCTGACTGTGTCACCTCAGGTCAAAGGACCATATGCACCGTTATGTTCAAGATTATGATTGTTGACTAAAGTGAATTATCCATGCAATCATAAATCTTACATCACATTTTCGATCCACCCATCACATGAGTATCCACGTATTTATTCTAATATCTCATATCAAGTAGCATGAGACTCACTACCTCCCACTATCGATATCACATATCGATCAAGAAAAATAGACAGAGGTAATAATCTAGGGATTAATACTACCCTTATATTTATCCAATGACTATAAATATTTATAGTATATGTACCAAATACTACCTTTATATTAATCCAATCCAATGACTATGAATATTTATAGTATATGTACCAAATGAGTTTGTCACTTATATTATCAACTTTTGATAATAAACTCATTTAACATAATAATAAAAGGTAAATATTCAAATAAACTAAACCCTAATTTAAATGAATATTTTATTATCATAGGGATTAAAGTACAATGTCTACATACAAGAATGGCTTAGGGCACATCTACACTAACAATACATTGAGTTATTTGACTTGTTCATTTTTTAGTTAATTGAAAAAGTACATAAATTTTAGCAGTTTTTATAATTTAATAATTTCTTTTTAATTTTGATAAATTTGTACATAATTTTTTTATTTTTTATAATTATATGCATCAGTTGAGAATCCTACGAAATCTTACTAACGTGACCACATGAGTGATCTGAGATGATCCACATAAGTACCACATGAAAATGCACCATTTTGACTATTTGCAAACATTTGCACTAACTTTTAACTTTTTTTGTAATTTAATCAAATAACCTATTAATTTTAGTGTGTGTATATATATATAGTCAATTGAAAAAAATATAAGAATTTTAGCAGTTTTTATAATTTAATAATGTCTTTTTAATTTTGATAAATTTGTGCATAATTTTTTAAGTTTTTGTAATTAAATGCATCAGTTGAGAATCCTGCAAAATCTTAATGATATGACCACATGAGTGATCTTAGTTGATCCACATAAGCACCACGTGAAAAATGCACCATTTTGACTATTTGCAAAAATATGTACTAACTTTTAATATTTTTTTGTAATTTAATCAAATAACTTATTAATTTTGGCAAATTGACATACATACATACATACATACATATACATACATACATACATACATATATATATATATATATATAATGATTAATTAGGTAATGTGAATTAACATTTTTTGTAATTTAATCAAATAACTTATTAATTTTGGCAAATTGACATACATACATACATACATACATACATACATACATACATACATACATACATACATACATACATATATATATATATATATACACACGATTAATTAGGTGATGTGAATTATATTTAAATAAATATTATTTTATCAATTTTTTTTGAGGAAATCAATTATTTTTAAATAATAGGATAAATTACTATTTCCCCTCTGTTTTGGAATATTATTCTAAAAATATATTTATTCATCCTTATATTTTATTCTATTACACTCATTAGTCTTTCTGTCAAGTTTTTTTGACAATCAATTAAAAAATATAGGTCAAATTGAGAATAATGAAAAGAGAAGTCAAAAATGCCCTTGATATATTAACTACTTAAATTCAAGAATGGTTCTTTTCTTCTTTTTCTCCTTAAAATCAAATTCAGATCTCTACAAAAATATTAAGCAATCTTCATTACCATATAAATCAAATACTGAATTGCACAAACAATCAACATAATTCATAAAAGAATTCTAGCACCAAAGATAAAAAATACAAATAAACAAACCAATCATAAATGAAACAGATCAAAGTAACAAATTTTACCAAAACACAGAAACAACAAAACTCATAGCAAAACCTAAAATTGATAATTTAATAAGAAAAATAAATAATCTTTATAAAAAAGCTCTATACATAATTCACTAAAAGAAACTTAACTTGCCACCTGAGCTAACTCTACCAGTGTGCCTATCAAAAAAAAAAAAATCATCTACCAACAGGGTGAGACTAAGCAATAGCACCATCATCAATACTCTTCTTGTTTAATGATCCAAATTAAAAAAACACCCACCCATATCAAATCCAAGCAAATAAAACCAGACCCATTACAACACTTAAATTCCAATACCTAAAACAATTATAAAGTTCAAGTCTTTAGCTATAAAAAAAAAAAAACCAATATACAATTTGACTCTCAAAAGTCACTCACTTTGCTCCTTTTTTTCTTTTGCTTTCTTTTTTTGCTCTTTCTGTCTTCAAGATATTTAGTGGCCATTGAAGAGATAGATCGAGAGAAGCAAAAGTTATATCAACAAATCAAAAAAAATCAGTAGCCTACATTGACTATAATGAGACTGTGGAGATTGAATTCCTGCATGCAACCCGTGCACCTAAATCAAAAAAGGAGAGGGTAAGGCAGTGGAGGCATGGTAGGTGATGAGTGGTGGCGATGTCAGAAAAGAAGGAGGAGGAGGAGTAAAGTGGTGTAAGACAGTGGAGGCATGGTAGGTAATGAGTGGAGAAGATAGATGGAAAGAAAGGAGAAATAAAGACATCAATGGAGTGAATGAGTGAGTTTGAAAAAAAAATAGTAAAAATAGAAATGAATTTGAGGGAAAGAAAGAGGAGAAATAGATATGAAATTTTGAGAAAAAAAAAAGGAAAAAAGGGAGTAGAAGTTTGTTTTTGATTTTGGGCAAATTGATTAAAAAAAGGGGTTATTTTAGTCTTTTTATAGCCATTTAAGGTTTAATTAATAGAAAAACTAATTGAAAGATTTTTTTAAAAAATTTATTTTACTAAAATATAAGGATGAATAAATATATTTTTAGAATATCAGATAAAAAATAGTATAATATACCCAAATAAAGGGGAAATAGTAATTTACCTTAAATAATATGAATTTAATTGTTACATGCATATTGATAATTATTTTATAGTAAAAAATTAAATGGTAAATTTCGTATCATTTATTAGTTTAAAATTTTTATATAATTATTGAAAATCATAAGATTTTCTTAAATAATAATAGAAATTAATTAAAATAACTGATAAAAAATTCTTTTAACTAATAGATAGGACTAAAAAAAATAATTTTTAAAATTTAAAGTACTTTGTTGTTAATTTAATTTTTTAATATTTAATTGCTAAAAATTTTATGGATGCAGTAAAAATTTTCTCTTTCAGTCTCATCCATTAGTCAAAGAAATTTTTATTAATCAATTTTTAAATTTTATATTTAAGTTATTTGTAACATCTGTGACCTCAAGATGACTAGTTGCTACAATAGTGATATCATCATCAAATTGATGCTTAATTAATATTTAATTAATAGTAAAATATTAAGATTTGACATTCTCACTAAGATTTGATTTAATAATTTTTTTTAAATAATAAAAGTATAATTTTATCTATATAACAATATGATATTACAAATTTGATAGAGTTATAAAATAATAATTTATTGAAAATCTTAATAAATTTTCTATTTAAACAATTATACAATAGTCTTTCAATATTACATTAATATTTTTATTCTATACATACTTTTGTGTAATACTTTCTCAAAATTATTGTCATCATTAATCATAATTCTATATAGTTCTTTGATGAATACAAATCCGCAAGCGCACAGAATCATGTCAAGTAGTAATAAAGATATCGTCCCACAGAAATTATAAATTGAATACTTAAATACTAACTATATTCGTTCGTTTAGACACCGAAATAGAGTTTAGATTCTTTAAAAACTAAAATCGAACCAAAATAAAATAAAATTCAAATTCAAACAAATTTTAAAAGCTAGTGTTCTTATTTTCAATTGGACCATTTCATAAGATTGATTAACCACCTAGGTCTATACTATTTCTAATTCATTTTGAAGGGATCTTAAAAACCATAGGTTTTCCTCTCAGATAAATCTATGATTAATTTTTAATTAATTAACACTAAGTTCATCGGCTCTCACCAACCTAATGCCTTTTAAATTCAATTTTAAAATATAACCTTTTAATCAATACTAACCACTTAACTGTCTCTCAATTGATTAAGTAATTAATAGGTCATTGCCTAATCCTACAGAACCTATCTCTCGATTAAGCCTATTAATTCAATCTTAGGGTAATCAGTCCTAAAATGACATTAAGCACAACAATAACCAATGATTTAGATCTAACAACCTAACATTAATCACAATAAGTATATGGTCAATTCAGAATAAGAACCCTAAAAAGGAATATAGCCACTCATATTAAAAAGAAAAGAAAACAGTTCTAAACATAATAATTAATAAAGTTGATACAAGAAAAACCTCCTTCCAAACGATGTAAGGAAGCCTTACTCTCCTCATTTCAAGCCAAGTATCTCCTCTTACTAAGAACTAAAAAATAAAACTAATGTATTCTGAAAAATAAAAGAAAAAAAACCAAAACCAAAAACAAGAACAACCTTTAATAAAAAAATAAATAGTTCTATTTAAAGACCTAGATACCTAGTGAGAAAGGTAATCTAAACCCTTGCAAACTCTATCTAATTAAGAACTAAAAGATAAGCTCATTTATATCTAAACTTCAGCTAAAAACCATCATCTCATTGGCTGCCATATCAGTCAGGCACGGGTGCGCAGGAAAATAGCATGGTTATGCAAAAGAATAACTTTGAACCTTCCATAATCAGGCGTGGTCATGCACGATTCTTGCACGACCATGCACCTCTGTAGCATAATAAAATCCAAGCTCAGGCATGACCATGCACTAATTAAGTACGGCCATGCACGATTCCAATACAGATAGCTCCTTTCCTTGACTCTTAAGCTTATCCAACAATAAGACTTGATCTCATCCTCATACCAATGCATCCTACAAAATACAAACTTAAACAAAACTTATCTATTTAATATAAAAATAACTAAATCCTAAAAATTTAAATAAACTAACAAAACTAACTAAATTAACTAAAAACTAACTAAACATGTAACTACTAAACCTAAAATGCAAGAAATAAAGTGCTCAAAATAAGATATTTTTCACACTCATCAAATTCTCCCACACTTGAGCCTTTGCTTGTCCTTAAGGAAAACAAGAAAAACAACCTATTTATACAAAGAACCAACATTATTAGTAATTCTTAACTTGAGAAACTATTCTAATCTCCCTTTAATACAAAGTTTCAAACTAAAAATTAAAACAATAACTCATAACCAAGAACATAATAATTACCAAATGAAAAGCAAACTCCCTCGTTGAATTCATGAAAAAGCATGATTAATAACCAAGAAAAATGAAAATAAGCAGGAAACACTAACACTCAAGTAGTTCTTTCATTAATAACACTTAAAAGGTACACAATTTATTCCTTAAAATTTTCCTATTGTAGTATCCCCCATCTTTCCATATTACTCAATTTGGATACCTCAATAAAGTCATTTGGATACTCATACCCTTTATAGAGCATTGGAGTATATGTACAAGTGCGTTTTAGGCTCCATCTCGTTTAAGGAATTTATTTTTTTTTATTTTTTAATTTAAATGTGCCAATGCTTACATGAACTATACAAAAGATGTTATTTCCTACTTACAATCAATTTCTCAACTATCAAGCATCCTAATTCAATCACTCAATGAAGGAGTAAGTATTAAGTTCAGTAAAATTTAAAAATCCTTAGCCACAAGTTATTTCTCTAACTTAACAGTTAAAACTAGGCATTAAGAAGAGATTATTATACTTACTTAAGAAAAACACACCTAATGATATAAACTCTTCATAAAAATAGGCTCAAAAACTCAAGTGAAGGGTCTTTTATTTATGCAAAGACAAACTAAAATGCAAAAAATGACAAAAATAAAAATCAAAACATAAAAATAAAAAGGGAAAAGGAACTTCCCTATTCAAATGCATTCGAAGACGAAGTCTCTGGAACTATCACTTCAATAGATGGCTCTGTTGATGCCTTAGTTCCTTTGTCTTGAGAGATCAATTATTTCAGCTCCTCTACTTTAGCTATCAAATTTTCCATCCTTGCGTCACCTATAGTCTCATAAACTTCAAATTTGGTTATCACATCCATAATCATATGACCAACCCTTTGATCCATTTGATTTGCTACATCTTTTATCTTCTTTTTAATTTTGTCAATATTTTCCTCAAATCTCTTTCTTTTCGTTGCTCTATTCTTTTTTTCTTACTTTGGCCTTACCATCCTTCTTTTTCACTTTCGCATTCCCATGAGCTATTTGAGGTTTGACATCTTTTTTCTCCTCACTGACATCATCAAAATTTTCTACCACCTTTGGAAGAGGAACCTCTCCATGTCTCAAGCTAGTTTGACGCATCTGATAGCATCTTCGATTATCTGCATCCTCTAGCCTTCCCAAATCTATGATGATCTCAGCTCTGATAAAAAAATCTTCATCAAGGATCTCACATTCCAATGGCTCAAAAAGGGTGAGTTTCCTTAGTACAAAGTGCATGGCCAGGCTCGTGATAATATGGCCTATAGACATCAATGTTTTTCATCTCTGTATAACACGCCACATCGAACGAAAGATAAGATATGTACTATTCACCCTACGGTCAGTATACATACACCATATTAAGAATAATTCATCGGGTGTAACTTTAGTGCTATCATTCCTACCAAAGATACCAAAGATAATATGTGCCATGAACTTGTGCATCAGCAAACATGAGTGACTATCAATCAAACTACTAACCATTGTATCTCCATAATTTATTCTATCCCCTTTAGTAATTTCAAACTAAAACTGACTCATGTTAAATTCGGGAGGAGGTTGACAAATACCTTCTTCGAAAAAACTAAAAATTTCAGTCATAAGTTCATAGTAAAAATTGTATTCTTTTCCAAAGAATCTACATGAAAAAATTCTTTGCTCCTCATCTTTGATTTTCAAAGTAGTGTAGAATTCAATGGTCAATTCTAAGAACACATCATATTGTACTGTTTTCAACTTATACCAGCCTAGCTTTTTGTACAAAACATTCATAAAATTATGCATTCCAATTTCTTTTAAGATCTTATCATCAAAATATTTTGGCATGTATATGTTTCTTTTGCTAAGAGAACAAAATCTCTTACCTTCTTCATCCGAAAGAATAGAGAAAAAAACATCATACTTATTTTTGAGATCCATTGGCTTAGGTTTTATCTCCATTGGTGCCTTCTCTTTCGCATTAGACCTTCGGCTATTTCTAGACATACTATTTGAACTCATTAGGTAGCAAGAAAAATAATTACAGAGAAAATAAATACAGAGAATTTAATGTAAAGAAGAATATAGAGAATGTAGAAGATTTGAGAGTTCCACAATTCTATGCCTTAAAATAGAAAAACAAAATTTGAAGTTTACAAAGACTAAATAACCTATCTCCTAATCCTTTATTGAAAAGATAAATTTTATTAAAAAGAGACATCTAAAACTCCTAATAAGAAAAGGAATTTAAAAGAAACACAAATTCTAAAGCAAAATAAAAATAACTTGAAAATAAATTGAAAAATTGATGTTTTCCTCCCCCACACTTAAATCATGCAATGTCCGCATTACGAAAAAAATTAAAAAAGTTCGGATGGTGATGTGGTGCAAGTGGCACTGCCATATGCGAAAGTGGCACGGCCGTGCCTGCTTTGCGAACCTTTGGACTGGGTCAGGTGGCACGGCCATACGCGAAAGTTGCGCGGCCGTGCCTGATTCTTAATTTTATGACCTGAAACATTTGAAACAGGCACGATCGTGCCTGAAAATGGTGTAGCCGTGCCTGATTGCAAATATAGGCAAATTAAAATTGATTTGATATTCGAGAATGATGCATTATAGAGCTTTAAACTAAATATATTGCCTATATATTTCACAATTTAAATAAAAAGGAAAGGAGTGGCTAAAACATCTCTAAAACAATATTACATAACATTAATTTAAAGAAAAATTAAAAGTACAAATGCATAAAACAAAATAAAGTACATAAACATTAACACATAACGAACACAAGACTAATGCGAAACAAGCACTAAAATAAATATAAAACACAATTCTCCAAACATAAGTTCTTCAATCTTCATTGGTTGTGTCCTGGATCATTTGGAGGATATGGAGGTGGGAAGAAGTTTTGAGCTTGAAAATACACCATGAGGTTGTGATTAATCATATTGATGCATGTGTTCATATTTTGTGCCATAGAGGTAAGTTCTCCTACATTAGCATCGATCACACCTACTTGAAGCTCCAAAGTGTCAAGGCGTTATATGACTTGATGCAAATCTCCTTCCTCCTCATCGTCTTCCTTTGCTTGTTGCTATGGTTGCTCATCAATAAGATAAGGCACCCCATTGCGACCCATTCCAATAATACCAATAGCTTCCATCATATGGAGATCGATGAGAGAATTACCCAGTAGTTTATGGAAGGGCATGTTGTCGATATCATAAATCAAATAATTAGCGATGCTAAGCACTAGTCCGCCTATTTTAATTGCCCCCGCCCTTTTATTCGCCACATCCTTGAACTTATTAGCTATTGTATGACATATATCCAATTTGCAGTATTTACACATGCAATACAATATGCTCAATTCTGTAGTGGTTACTATCGTATCTTCTTCTTTCCTTAGAAATAATGAGTGGGACATGAGCCGATAAAGATATTGCAAAGCCGGTGATCAGATTTTGGATTCTTTTGCTAACCTAGGCTCATAGAAAACATGCCTTTGGCTTGTTATCTCCCTCCAAAAGTCATGTTTATCAAAATCTATCATAGCATCTTGATCCTTTGGGAAGTGAAATACATCATTTAATTTAAATAGGCCAATGCTATGATCTTAGTTGCCTAGCCTAAAATTTAGCATAGCTTTATGTTCATAAAAATGAAAAGAAGAGAGAAATTCACATGTGGGTATCACATAGGTAGGGTGTTGCATTATTATAAAAGCTTCCCAACTCATCTTATTGACATACATGTTTACATTATCCATCAAACCCGCTCTTTGAAGTGAAGATGCACTCATATATTTCATAGGCATAAATGATATAGCAATCAATTGAGTATACTTATTCCTTTGCTCCTAATGCCTAAATTAAATGTTAGGTGGATATGGTCTTACTATTCTTTCTTCTTCTTGATTGGGATTACTAGAGCTTCCTCCACATCTCCTTGATTTTCTTTGAGCAATTATTTTTCTTTTTAGTTTTCTTTCCATTGTTGATGTAGAGAATTCAAAGGAGAAGAGATTATGCTTAAGAATTTCTAACTTTGGGAGGGAGATGGAAGAAGAAAATATGAGAATAGGAAGAGAAAATGAAGGGTTTTTATAGAAAGGATTAGGATTTTGAAAAGATAAATTTGTGAATTGGGAAGAGGAAAAGGTTATTGGTAATTGAAAAAGAATTGGAAGTTAAAAAGGAAATTGAGGAATTGAAAAAATTTCAAAGTTGAGAAACCCTAAGTCTAGAAAGATAAAAAAAGAGTCTTGAAAGTTGTGGGTAGTGGGAAAGTGTGGAGAATTGGGGATTTGACTCGATGGAAGACCTAAAAGAATGCATAATTATAGTTTATATTGATAGATGGCATGGTTGTGCACAAAAATGGCACGGCTGTGTCTGAATCAAGCAATTTTTATCTGATATAATTACAAGCAGGCACGGCCATGCGTGAAAGTGGTATGGCCGTGCTTGGTTCTAGAGTGTTATTCTTTTTTTTTTTGCTTGACTAGGTCATGTGGGTGTGCAGTAGAGTGTGCAATATGTACATTCACACAACATACATCGAAATCATCCATTTCACATATATAATAATCAAGTATTTTATTTCCACATCAAAATTACTTACCTCTATCTCATAGCTCTCCTCCTCTTGCAATTTCTGAACTTCTTCCAGTGCTTATTTTCTCTGAAAAATAAAATTAAAGAACTTGTGATTGAAAAATTTAGAAACTAAAAACTAAAAGAATTAATAGAAAAAATAAAAATTGAAAACTTAGTTGAGCCCCCAAGAAGCGCTCTTTTAGGTCTATGAGCTTAGACTATCTTGTTCTTTAAGATGACGAATTAGCCAAAAAGGCCAATTGGTAAGAGTTATCCAATGTGGCTCTATGGTAAATTTTTAATCTTTGCCCATTGACTTTGAACTTTTCTCCATGAGTGTTGCAAACTTCCACAGCTCCATAAGGGTAGATATGGCTCACTACAAATGGTCCTGACCATCTACTCTTGAGCTTCCTTGGAAACAATTTGAGTCTAGAGTTGAATAGCAATACTTGGTCTCCTTCTTAAAAACTCTTTATTTTCACCCTTGCATCATGTTATTTCTTTGTACATTCTCTATAAATTATGTTATTTTCATATGCCATCTCTCTTATCTCCTCTAATTCACTCAACTATAAAATTCTCTTTTCTGCAGCTTTCTTATTGTCATAATTCAAAGCCTTGATTGTCCAATAAGCCTTATACTCAATCTCCACAGGAAGATGACATGTTTTTCTATAAACCAACCTATATGGAGACATTTTAATAGGTGTCTTATATGCTGTTCGATATGCCCATAAAGCATTATTTAACTTCCTTGCCCATTCTTTTCTTGACTTACTCACTGTTCTTTCCAGGATTCATTTAATTCTCTATTGCTGACTTCCACTTGTCCACTTATTTGGGGGTGGTATAGAGTAGCTATCTTATGTTTAATCCCATAACGAGCTAGTAATGCTTCCATGTTTCTATTGCAAAAGTGTGTTCCTCCGTCACTTATGATAGCTCGAGGCATCCTGAACTTAGTAAAGAGTTTGCTCAAGAATTTGCAAACTACTTTTACATCATTGACTGTGCAAGCTTGAGCTTCCACCCATTTGGACACATAATCCACACAGACAAGTATGTATTTGTTTCCATCTGAATTAGGAAATGGGCCCATAAAGTCTATGCCCTACACATCAAATATCTCTACCTCTAGAATTCTAATTTGGAGCATTTCATCCTTCTTTGAAATGTTACCACTCCTTTGACATGTATTATAACTGAGTACAAACTTCCTGGCATCATTAAAAGAGTAGGCCAATAGAACCCAGCTTCAAGAACCTTAGCAGCAGTTCTTTGTGAACCAAAGTGGCCACCATTGACCATCCCATGATAGTGTTATAAAATTAAAATAATGTCTTCATCTTCTATGCATCTTCTTATCATGCCATTACTGCATAGCTTCCAGAGATATGGATCATTCCATAGATAAAACTTAGAGTCATAAATGAGCTTCTTTCTCTGTTGACTATTGAATTCTTTTAGAAGCCTTCCACTCGAGACAAAGTTATCTATATCAGCAAACCATGGTGCATGTAGGCTTCTAATAGCTGGAAGCATCTTATCTGGAAATAGCTCTTGAATAGGCTCTTTTTCATTCTCTCAGTCTTGCTCTAACTCTAATCTTGAGAGATGATCAGCTACAATGTTCTCTGATCCCTTTTTATCTTTGATTTCGATGTTAAATTCTTATAGAAGCAACACCCATCGGATGAGCCATAGCTTTAAGTTTTTCTTATTTAAGAGGTACTTCAATGCTGCATGATCTGTATACACAATAACTTTAGCACCAAGAAGATAAGATCTGAATTTATCAAAAGTAAAAATTACTGCTAGCATCTCCTTCTTGGTTATTGCATAGTTGAGCTGGGCATCACTTAGTGTTCGGCTTGCATAGTAGATGACATGAAGTTTATTCTCCTTTCTTTGGCCAAGTACTGCTCCTATTGCATAGTCACTTGCATCACACATCAATTCGAATGGAAAGTTCTAATCAAGTGAGACAACTATAGAAGCTATTATCAATGCTTCCTTCAACCTATCAAAAGCCAATTTACAATCATCAATAAAGTCAAAAGAAGAATCTTTCTTAAGTAGTTTGCAAAGAGGTTTAGAAATTTGTGAAAAATCCTTTATCAACCGTCGATAGAATCCTACATGGCTTAGAAAACTTCAAATTGCTTTGACATTTATTGGGTAATATAGCTTTTCATTGGTCTCCACTTTGGCTTTGTCTACTTCAATTCCTTGTGCTGATATTCTGTGCCCAAGAACAATTCTTCCATCATAAAATGATACTTTTTCCAATTTAGCACTAAGTTTATCTCTTCACACCGTGTACAAATTTACACCAAATTCTCCAAACATCCTTCAAAAGAGTTTTCATAGATTGAGAAGTCATCCATGAACACATCCATAATTTCTTCCACCAAATATGAGAATATGGCCATTATGCATCTTTGAAAGGTTGTAGGAGCATTACATAATCCAAATGACATTCTTCTATAAGCAAATGTGCCATAGGGACATATAAATGTCATTTTCTCTTGAGCCTCTGGAGCAATTGCTATTTAATTATAGCCTGAATAGCCATCTATGAAGCAATAAAAAGCATATCCTGCTGTCCTCTCCAACATCTGATCTATGAATGGTAATGGAAAGTGATCCTTCCTCATAGCTGAATTTAATTTCCTGTAGTCAATGCACACTCTCCATCCATTCACCACTTTTGTAGAAATTTACTTGCCTTCTTTATTTTCCACCACGGTCATGCCTCCTTTCTTTGGTACACACCAGATAGGACTTATCCATGAACTGTCTGAAATTAGGTAAATAATCCCAGCATCTAGTAACTTAACCACCTATTTCTTCACCACTTCTTGCATGTTTGGATTGAGCCTTCTTTGCCTTTCAATGGTTGGCTTGTATCCATCTTCCATTAGAATTTTGTGCATATAATAAGATGGACTTATCCCTTTTATATCAAAAATTTGCCAACCAATTGCTCTTATTTTTCTTTTGAGCATCCTCACAAGTACGTCTTCTTAGTGTTGGGTGAGTTTAGAGGATATAATCACGGATAAAGTTTGGTTCTCTCTAAGAAAAGTATACTTCAAATGTTGTGGTAAAGGTTTCAAGTCGATATTCGGTAGTTTTATGGTTAATGGTGGCGTAGGTTCAGTGTTTGGTAGTTGTAATTAGGAAAAAGGTTTTTGGTAGTCAAGGTATTCTTCATCTTGAGAGGTTTGTACCTACATACACTTCTCAATAGTCTCTAATTCATCACAATTTTCCAACCTCCTTTATTGGATTTCAATCACACATTCATCCAAAATATCAACTCTAAAGCACAAATCATTTTCTGAAGGGTGTTTTATACCTTGGTAGATGTTGAACTTATAACTTTCCTCACCTACTCTTAGTGTCAATGTTCCATCATATACATCAATGATTGTTTTAGCAGTATAGAGAAAAGGTATACCAAGGATCAATGGAATGTCTTCATCTTTCTCAAAGTCAAGAATAATGAAGTCTACTGGAAAGATAAATTTTTCAGCCCTTACAAGCACATCTTCTACTATACCTTCTGGTTCCTTTACTGTCCTATTTGCCAGTTATAAATGGATGTTTGTTGGCTTTGCTTTTTCAAGTCCCAATTTTCTATAAATTGACAAAGGTATAAGGTTAATAGAAGCACCTGAATCACATAGTAATTTTTGAAATGATAAATTTCTAACAGAATATGGGATAGTAAGACTCCCTAGTTGCTTCCTTTTTAAAGGAAGTTTATTAGAGATAATGGCACTGCACTCTTTTATGAGTGTGATCAAATTCCTAAAACTTCTTTTTGTTCGAAATCAGCTAATTTAAGAACTTTGCATACTTTGGCATTTGAGCTAGACATTCCACCAAGGGCATATTGATATGGAGTGTCTTAAATCTTTCCAAAAACTTTACAAACTACTGATCATGCTCTTGTTTCTTCAACCTTTATGGATATGGTACTGGAGGTTCATAAGGTTGAATTGGTGGTGCTTTTGGCTTAGCTTTATCTTCCATTTTCACTCCTGGTTCTTTTTGTACTTCAACCCATTCATTTCCTTGCTCTTGCTCTCCTTCCTTCTTCTTTTCCTTATACTTCATTATTGCTTTAGGGGTTTGAATCTTTGTACCACTTCGCAAGGTGATAGCCTTCACTTGCTCTTTTGGATTCTTCTTCATTTTGCTCGGTAATGCACCTTGATTCCTTGTTGATAAGGAATTTAATAGCTGCCCTATTTGCACTTCTAGGTTATGAATAGAAGAAGAATAATTCTGAATCATTTGCTCTATCCTCTTCTGAGCTTCATCTTGATGACTCATCTTTGATGACATTACATCCATGAATTTCTCCATCTTACTCTCTATGAAAGTTGAGGATGAACCTTTGTCTTGGTGAAATTGAGGTTGAGATTATTGTGCATTCTGACCTCCAAATCCTGGTGGTACTTGTGGTCTTTACTGGTTATTTTCTTGATTGCTCCAAGAGAGATTTGGATGATTCCTCCAACTAGGATTGTAAGTGTTACCATAAATTTGGTTTTGAGGCCCTTTGAAATTACCCACATAATTGACTCCCTCCGTAGTCATTCCTTACATTATTTGACATTCTATTGTAGGGTTCCCTCCTTGACATAATTCATAAGAGGAAGATAATATAAATACTGCATTAACATTCACTTTGTCCATCCTTTTTGTCAGAGCGTCAAGTTTTGCATTCAACATGGTAAAATTATCCACTTCTATTGCTCCAGCCTTCTTTGTAATGGTCCTTTTTTTGTGTATTGGCCATTTCTTCAAAGAGATCCAAGGCATCTTCTGGTATTTTTGATATGATAGTTCCTCCAGCCGCTACATCAATGTTGACTTTAACCGCGTGATTTACTCATTTGTAAACTGATTGCACTAAATCCCATACAGGAATCAATTGAGGCGGGCATTATTTCTGAAGGTTTTTGAATCTTTCCCAACACTCATAGAATATTTCATCATCTCTTTGAAAGAAAGAATTAATCTCATTTATGATCCTCAACAGCTTTACAGGTGGTAAGTATTTGTTGAAAAAGACTGTGTAGAGCTCTTGCCAAGTGTTGATGGAGTTGGATGGCAAACTTATGAACCATCTTTTTGCTCTATCCATAAGAGAAAATGGAAAGAGAATCAACTGGATTGCATCAGGCTGTACTTTATTCATCTTGAAAGTGGAACAATACTTTAAAAATTGAGACATATAACCAAATGGATCCTCGTATGGTAGCCCATTGAATGGTGAATTTTGGATCATTTGGATCATTGCCGGTTTGATTTCAAAGTTGTTTGCTGCTACTACCGGCCTTACAATTGGTGTTTGATCACCTTCCATATTGGAACTCATGAAATCTTGCATGGTTCTCTGGCCATTCTGAGGATTCTGAAGAGCTTAGTGCCTTGGTGGATCATTTCTTTCATCATCCCCTACGTTCATTTTGCTTGGTGATTGTTTTGATATAATTATTTGTTTCTTTTTCTCACAAACTGTCTTCTCTAACTCCAAATTAAGTGGTATCAATAAAAGTCCTTGTTTTCTTGCATTTCGTGTGATGTGCATTAACCAACATAAATACCATAATCAGAACCAAAAAAAAAAAGTCTAAATCAAGCAACATAATTTTCTTAACAATATCAATTCTTTCAATCCCCAGCAACGGCGCCAAAAACTTGATGAATACAAATCCACAAGCACACAAAATCATATCAAGTAGTAATAAAAATATCGTCCCACAGAGATTGTAAATTGAATACTAAAATACTAACTATGTTCGTTTGTTTAGACACCGAATAGAGTTTAGATTCTTTAAAAACTAAAACCGAATCAAAATAAAGTAAAATTCAAATTCAAACAAATTTTAAAAGCTAGGGTTCTTATTCTCAATTGGACCATTTCATAAGATTAATTAGCCACCTAGGTTTATACTATTTCTAATTCATTTTCAAGGGATCTTAAAAACCATAAGTTTTCGTCTCAGATAAATCTATAATTAATTAAAAATTAATTAACACTAAGTTCACCGGCTCTCATCAATCTAATGTCTTTTAAATTCAATTTTAAAACATAACCTTTTAATCAATACTAACCACTTAACTGTCTCTCAACTAATTAAGCAATTAATAGGTCATTGCCTAATCCTACAGAACCTATCTCTCGATTAAGCCTATAGTATTAATTCAATCTTAGGGTGATCAGTCCTAAAATGACATTAAGCACAACAATAACCAATGATTTAGATCTAGCAACCTAACATTAATCACAATAAGCACATGGTCAATTCAGAATAAGAACCCTAAAAAGGAATCTAGCCACTCATATTAAAAAGAAAAGAAAACAATGGAGAAATTAAAATAATTCTAAATATAATGAATAATAAAAGAATTGATACAAGAAAAACCTACTTCCAAACAATGTAAGGAAGCCTTGCTCTTCTAACTTCAAGCCAAGTATCTCCTCTTACTAAGAACTAAAAAACAAAACTAATGTAGTCTGAAAAATAAAAGCAAAAAACCAAAAACAAGAACAACC
>CATIWO010454833.1:0-11286 GCA_949673435.1 Macaranga tanarius
GAGGACAACCATAGATCTAGACCTGATAGTCAATTTAATATATCATTATTTGCTTGAAACAATTAAATTAAAAATTATATTATTATATTTTTGGGGAAAGTATCTTAATTATAATTTAATTTAAATTTTATAATTTTGTAAGAAATTTAATTTTTTTTTTGAACAGATGGAAATTTAATTTAAAATTTCTAGAAAATTTTATATGATTTGGTTATAAGAGAATACTCCATCGTATATGGCAAATTATGATGAATGTTGTTGTACATTTTTGTTAATCCTGTAATACATTAATAATATCTATATTGAATTTTTTAAAATTGAATAACTAATGAACATCAGTATTGACAATGATGAACCTATGTTATTTAAGAAATGAACATACAACAAATGACTAATGAACATATAGGTGAAAATTAATGAACCCATGTGAGTAGAGAAAGCGCCGTTAATTTAATATTTAAAAAAAAATAAACGAATTTTTTTATTATATAACACACACGTGTTATAAATTGTTGGTCCATATTGCAATATCACAGGTCCATGATATAACAATCCATAGTATATTGTGTTGTTTTGACAAAAGGGCCATACATCATGTGATTTTCATTTAGGCCCACTCTTCTTAAACCAAAATGCAATTAATATAACCCGCAGGTGAACCTCCACTTCGCCACAAGAAGAAAAAAAAACTCCATATAACGGTAGCAGTCACACACAAGTCAAAATAAACCCATATTCAAAAACTCCACAATTTAGCGCCATTAAGCCAAGAACTGCTTCTTTTCTATATTCGTTCTTGATTTCATTTTGGGTTCTTTTTCTTTTTCTGTTGTTTAATCAATGGCTTCTGAACAAGGTAATCCTCATACTGAAACAGATGTGGATTACTATATTGATTTCAAGGGGTACAAGGGTGCCAAGAAAACTGAGTATAGAGGTCCTAAAATCAAGAAAGGAGGAGAAGAAGATGAAGAGCTTGAGAAATTGAAAAGATTGTTATATGCTCCTGCGACTGTGTACAGCACCATCAAAGAACTCGAAGAAAACTTAAAGAAATTAATGTATAAGAAAATGAAAGCTAGGATGCTTGCCCTGTTGCAAGAAGATGAAGATAAAGATTCCAAGAAAGCTGAAGGGAACAGGTGGACGAACTTCTTGAACTGGGCGAAAGAATATGATGATGATGATGGTGTGTTAAAGTTAAGAGATGAAGCTATGAGACAGGGATATAAGCTTTGCGGTTCGCTTGAATATATGATCATGATTGTAAAACCGCATGATGATCAGGTTACAAGAAGGAAAATTGGAGTGCTTATGAAATGTCTAAAATGGGTATCTGAAGGCGTTAATTCTGAAGTAATTGGGAGAATTCTTGAATATATTGACAAAGTTGATAAACTAATCTGGAAGAAAGAACCCAAGAACGTGCAAGATTTGAATGACGGAAAGACGGTGATGATAAAGGAGGATGCAGGGTCTAAAGGCAGAGACGAAAAGGATATTGATGAATGTATTCTTCTATTGCTCAAAGAAATTTTGGGCTTGGAGTTCTTTTGGGTGCATCGAGGATTGCCTAATTCAAAGTTGTATGTCAAGGATGAACTCCCATTACTGGGAGCTGAACTCAAGAAATGTAAAGACAGATGTGAGGAGATAGCTTCAAAGGTAACTGACTTGCCGACACAATCTGCAGATACGCTGGGGAAAATATCGGAGAGTGATGAGTATAATGCATTGCGTTTGAAGAGGAAAAAACTGTGGAATCAAACTAATTAGAGAAGGAGAAAGGCCAGAAAAACTTGAATCATGGTAGATGCAGATTAGCTTAACAAGTTTCTACAATCTGTAAAAAGAACTGTCGCAGTAGATGCAATGGCAGTGGTAGTTTAGATCATGCACTAATTAGTTTTTAAGCTGAATTTGCATTATATCAGGAATTGTTCGTAGATATTGCCCCAAACTAGCTATTGACAGACATTGCTAGTGTCTTGTCAGTTGATTATTCTTCCTTTCGAGTAATTAATTGCTTAGATTTAGTCATTAATGGAGGTTGCTTTTCATTGCATTTACAATAAAACAAGCTAAGCAATGAAAAGATCACCAAGAATACTAATTGATTTACCAAAAACTGAAATTTGAATTCTTACTAAAGCTTGCAGATCACTATCCGGTTGAAAAAAAAAGGATTATTTATTAAATACTTTTAGAAAAACTCAGCATAAAAAATTGGTTGCAGGAACAGGTGAAAATCAAGAGTAAAGGGAACATAAATCCCCAACAAGACCAGTGACTAATGAGCTTGAACTGGAAATATTGTAATTTGGTTTGTTTTAGATTATGTTTTGGTTTGTTTAAATTATTAGTTCTACTATACTTCCCAAAGGGGAGGAAAGGCCTTATGGTCATGGATATCAATGTTGCTTAGACAAGCAAATTCCCCTTACTAGTTAAAGATACGAAATCACTTTGCAATGATTTAGCATTTCGTGCGAATCCTGAGACCAATAGTGAACTACAGCATCCGGGCAATTGATTGAATGGCCAAGGTATATTCTCAGACCATAAATTAGTAACAAACACCAGCCTTAAATTACATACATTTTGCCAGTGCAAAAACTAGCAGACAACTTATGTACCTACTGAGATTCAAAATCTTTTGCTTTGCATTGTTGATTCACAGTTTTACACAACCCTATATGGCAAACCCAGCAAAGAAAAAGTTGCTTATACTAATTCATTCCAAAAGTATATTTCCATCTTTCCATATTTCATCAGAAATTAAAGTCACACTAAACCAAGGAGAGTTTGATGATAAGGTTAATGGTGGACTTGTAAAACTGCGACTCAGCCCCCTGCAATATCTAAATATTATAAAAATATATTTTTTTTAATGTTTAAAAATATTTTTATATTTTTCTTAAACAAAATTATGAATTTTAATAATTTTATACATCAACCTTTTGAATAAGTACTAAAATATGAGAATATTTAGGGCTCAACATTTCATATATACTAGTTTGTGAATCCATGTAATACATGGACTGCAGAATAAAATAATTAAATAAATAATTTTAATAGAATAACAATTAAATAAACTAAAAAAAAGAATATATCATAAAAAAATTTTCTTTAATTTTTGTTGCCATAATTTTTTTTTAGGTATAATAGGATTAGTTTTGAAAATTATTAGGCTAGTATTTGGATATTTATAGTAGTGTTTTAGTAAAAAAAAATTTATTCTAAATACTATAATAAATTTTTTATTTTAATTTTTTTAAAAAAAAAATTAGATTTTTTAGTACAGTTTGGCAAAAATGCTTGAGTGATTTGAGGTGGAAAATATGTAGTATATAAATACAATTAAAATTTGAGTATTATTAGGTTAATATTGAAATATATATGTATAATAGTATTTTAATTAAAAAATAATACTGAATAACTACTATAAATTTTTTATTTTAAAATTTTGTAATTAATAAAATTAGAATTTTTAATGGTTTGAGACTTATCAAAATTTGACTTTAATGTTTTGGAGTGTTAGAATTGAGTCCTAAAAGAAAATTTTTTCTAATATTCAGTCCTATAAGCTTAAAAAATATTAAATGTTTTTCCTCAACTGTAAAAACAAAGGAAACATGACGATGTGTCCCTTTTATTCAATTGACTTAGGACATGTGTATAGCTGATTCATACCTATTTTGCCATCTAACTAATCATGTCAGTAGTTGTCACGCCATTTTTTTTTTAATTTTAAACTCATCTTTCTATTACCAAAATAAAAGTACAATATATATATATATATATATATAAACTTCATTTTCTTCCTTTCTCTTCTTCTTCCATTATAAACCATTATCTTAAAAATTACACCAAAATAAAAACTACACAGTAAACATTGTAATATTAAATAGATGAGTATAATTAAATTAATCTCTATGAAAATTTAAAAATTACAAATGAAAATAACAAGCAACCATTTAGAAACTAAAATCTCAGATCTAGAGAAGGCAAAAGCTAAAAGATTTAAATTGGAGATTTTTTATGGAGCTGAACCAGAAAGATTGTTAGTAATATAAAAGAAAAAAGATATATTTGGCAACCAAGAAAATCCACAAAAAAAAAAAAAAAAAAACCACCTATATCCTCAAATCAGACAAAGCTATGAAATAAATAGTGAAAATGAAGATACAAAAGCAAAATAAACAAACAAACAAATTAAACTAGAAAAAAAAAATGAAAATTTAGCAAAAAATATAAAATGATAAAAAAAATTGAAATTTTCCTCCAATCCAAACCCAAGTAAAAAAAAGGTAACAATAGAATTTTTTTTTTTTGAAAAATTTTAGAAAATAAAGAGAAAAAGAATCATGTATTCCTTATCATCAGTCGTGGTTCGAGACAGAGGAAAAAAAACATAAGGAAAGAAAGAAAGAAAAATTTTTTCTTGTTGATATTTTTGGTGATAGTTTAATCAGATGAAAAATTTATGGTTGAAACAAAAATAGGAGGAAAAAAAAAAAGGAAGAGAAGAGAGAAATAAGAACTAGAACAAGAATAAACCCATGTGATTTCAGCTCTCTTCTAATTTCGTCCTCTCATTTTTTCCTTTTTGATATTTGCAATGGCTCAATCGCAACAACCAAGAGAGGATTTAGATTTTAATTTTTGTTTTATTTTTTTTGTATATTTTGTATATTTTATTTTGGTAGTCAAAAATGAGTCGAAAAAATATGACATGAATAATTTGGTGGCAAAATAGGAATGAATTAACTGTACATATGTCATAATTCAATTAGGTAAAAGTAACACATTATTATTGTCTATTTATTTTAATGGTTTACGATTAATGTTTAAACTTTTTAAATTTTTAGGATTCAATTTTTATAAAAATTTCTTTTAGGATGTAATTGTAAAATTGTAACAATTTTTAGGACTTCCAATGTCATTATCCCTTATAATAATAGAGTCATTCTACTGTGCAAAAGTTTGCACCGGTACAAATGAAAACTATTAGCCATTAGATTAATTGTAACCATTGATATATTTTACAGGTGTTGATACACCAAAATAATCAATGGTTGTAATTAAATAAAAACTAATCTAACGGTTGTAATTTCATTTGTACCGGTGCAAACATTTGCACTTTAACAAAAGCCTAATAATAATAATAATAATAAAGCATACATTTGTCATTTTGCCATTTTATATATCATCACAAACCTAATAATTTTTGTTCACATGCGAAATATAAATTATAAAGCGTAAAATAACCCGCAGGTGACATGGGCAACAGCCGTACAAACTAACATAACAGAAAAATAAACACCCACTCTCAAAAACCCACAATTTAACTTTAGCGCCTCTCTCTTCATCCGTTAAGCCAAGAAAGCCCTTTCAAGATTTTCTGGAATAACAGCAAATATTGCTTCTTTTTTTTTTTTTTTTTTTTTTCTCATTTTTACTTCTTCTACTCTGAATGCACGTTTGTTTCTTGATTTCTTTCCTTTTTTTTTCTTTCTCTGATTTCTTTGTTTGCTTTCTTCTTCCGTTCTTTAATAGTATAGATATTCCGATCTTCAAGTAATGGCTTCAAGAGATAATATATTGCCTCTAAAGAAACGCGGCCATCCTCGTTTCAATTTTGCTCGGACTGGGATTGTAAGTGGAAGTGAAGACATAGCCACAAAGAGACTCAAGAAACGACATGAAGAATTGAAAGCATTGTTAGATGCGCCTGTGACTACGAATAGCAACATGGATGATCTCGAACAGAGATTAAAGAAATTAACGCCTGAGGAAACGGAACGCAAGATGCTTGCTCTGTTGCAAGAAGATGACTATAAAGATACCAAGAAACCTGAAACAGAAAGGAAGAAGAGTTTCTTGGACTGGTTAAAGGAGTGTGACGCAACTGATGAGGATTCTGTGTCCAAGAACCTGACATTGTTAAGGGATAAAGCTTTGTTATGGGAGATTAGGGTTGCTACTGTGCTTACTAAAATGATGATTGTGGTGCGAAAGGAAGAAGTTGGAAAAAGAAAATTTCAAGTGCTCATAGATTCTTTGAAATATGTGTCTAAAGGGGTAGATTCTGAGTCCTTTGGCAGAATTCTTGATTTTCTTGGAAAGGTTGATGAGCTATTCTGGAAAAGGAAGCCTGACGGTTTGGAAAGGTTTAATGGAATAAACACAGTGCCGAAAGATATTGATAAATATATTTGTGTTTTGCTAAAAGAAATTTTTCGCTTGGATCTCTTTTGGTGGAACGAAGAATTGCCCCATTCGAAGATGTCTCTCAAGGATGAATTCACCTCGCTGGAAGCTAAACTCGAAGAATTGCGTGATAGATTTTTGCGATTAGAGAAACAGATAAGAAAGTTGCTGAAAGAAACTTTAAAAGAGCGGGAGGCAATAGCAAAAACTGCAGAGTCCATAGAATTGAAGTTGAAGAGAAAGGAACCATGGACAATTGATCGTTACGAGAGATGAGAGGCCAATAGAGAACTGATGAAATAGAAGCATGATGAATATCAGTGGTACGTAGTCATATATCAGGAGTGGTTTGAATGCTTGGTGCTGGTTTTTGTTTTTTATCAGAGGACAATGTTTTTGGTGTAGTTTTATGTTTACAATGGTAATGTTACACAGTTGTGCAGGTAGATAGAGTGGTTAAAATGTTAAAATCTTGAAGAGAAAAGAGAAAATAGACATTACTGGGTTTTCAAAACAGTTTAATTTTTGCTCAATAGCATTATTGGAATGGCTGCAGTATCTTTAATTTCTAATTGGCACTTTTTCAGTGTTAGTTTTGTCTGTTGTTGAGATACACAAAGCAGTGGCCTTCTAATTCCCTTAATTACTCATTCGGCATTTTTGTCAAAATTTGACTGATTTTTTTTTTTTTTTTTTTAAAAATTCAGTACAAACTGAATAAATGCCTTAGAATTCAGATGCAAAAGAAAGTCAAGACTAAAAGGATTATGGTATAACTAATTGGCAGCTGCATTTAACATAAAAGAAGAGATTCCAGCTATAACATTATCAATTTATCACTGATTAACTCTCTAGCTATTTTAATTTGTTCGATAAAAAAATAATTCTCTATTTTAATTTGTTCAATTAAAGCAATAAATTGTTGTAAAATTGGGATTTGGTGATTAGGATTTTAATTAGCTGTAAGAAGGTTGGGCCTCCGTTCATATTAATTTTCATGCAAAAGCAGGGACCTATATATACAGGGCCATAAAGCATTCCCCTCCTTGAAGCTCTCGAATATGATTTCGTTAGTTTGTCCAAGTTCATGCACTGCAAAATCCAACTCTAGTCTTTGAAACATGCATGATGTAACTCCCTTATCTATATAAATAACCACTAATACATTATAATGACCATTATCCTTAATCATAATAGCACCATTAATAATTCAATTGCCAATATCCATATCATAATAATAATCACAAGCTAATGTATGATCATATTGAACTGACTATAGAATTCAAAATCTATTATATATATGCTTTGCCACAAATACCATGCTTATTTCTAGGTACATTCTATTATCATCAGCATGCGTAACATTTAATATTAATCATAGTACTTAGACATTTCTAGCATAATCCTTAATCACAATATATAACAACATTTATAAAAGAAAGAGATGGCAAGACATTTCCATATATATGCAAATCATAAGTTCATAACTTAGCACTACAGGCTACATAATACATATATGTACATAACCACCCATCATTCTTTAATATGCACATCATAAATATATACAGATGAAAAGTACTAGATGCTAATACAAATGATATAAAAAATATACATCAATAATAGCCCCAGCATCTAACTCTAAAACCACATGGATCTCTATCCGAAAGATGGCGGTGAAGATCGGACAGCTCATTTCCTAGGCCATACTCTCTCAACCTCACTAGTATAGTGGCTCAAAAAGGATCTCTCAATATCAGCACAAAAAGGGTGTATAATGGCCTCAAGCAAAAAGCTAAAAAGATGTAGGTAACTATCTCCGTATCACACCCAAGTGAGGATGACCTGGACGTCGGTGGAGGTGGCATATAGGACACGGAAGGTGGTACAGATATTGTCAAGATGCTCTTCATGTATGGCTGACAAACGGACCTCAGCTCCAATAGACTGCACCATCACTCTAAAAACAAGCTCAGCATCCGAATCATGACACACTATATACCTAACCAATGTCTCTGCAATTGTGACCTCGTAAACCATTGTTGCCCATTGGACATCCATTTCTTCTATTAATAAAGATCTAAACTATGCTGAAATTAATTTTAAATATAGTGGTGAGTAATTTCATAAGGAAATTACCCAATGAGCAGTTAAGTAAATGCTACACGTGGTAATAATAATAATAATAATAATAATAATAATAATAATAATAATAATAATAATAATAATAATAATAATAATCATAAATAATTTAAATCTAAGATATCAACATACTTTAAAAAAAACTAGGAAATGTAATAACTTTAAATATTTATAAATACAATAATTAAAATGAATTTATATCACAATTCTGTACACACTTCACCAGAAACTTATTCCATACCAAGACTAAATAAATAGATAATTAAATAACTAAACAAGGAACAAATAATTCTATAAATACATGAATAAACCAAAAACTATACATTCTTCTAATTATTTGCCAATAACTATGCTTTATAAGGAAATTCCTATATCAAATGTTTTACTAATTAATGTTATGATTAATTTCTGTTTAGAATTTTTGAATTTTTTGAACCGAACTGAAATTTGATTCGGTTCGATTTTGTATATAAAAATTTCGGTTAATCGAACTAATTGAATTTTTATTTTTTATTTTTATATTTCTAAATATTTTTAAAAAAATGTATACTAATTTAATATAAAAATACAAAAATAATTAATATTTTAAAAAATTTCAGTTCGGTTCGGTTTTTACCTAGACATTTAGGTTCAGTTTGGTTTTGAACTTAATTCGGTTCAGTTTTAAATTATTTCGGTTCGATTAATTCAACGCCCCAAAACCGATCGAACCAACTGATTGCACACCCCTATTCTTTAGTACAATTATTGTTTTGATTTCTCTTAAAATTATGATTTACATTCTTTTGCTTATAGCCCCGTTATTATTCATTTCATAAGTTTGATGTGTTTGCTTAATATCTCATCAATATTCATTTAACTAGATTTCCAAACTTTCTAAAATAGATATCAAACACATATAAATATCTCTTTTTACATTACTCAATCACTCTCCTCACGGCCTACACTGGCTATTTCACAGAATCAAATCAAAAAACCTCGTATGTATATAATTTTACTACATGGATTCGTCCAAAGATACCTCTGAATCCATACGTTGTCCCAAAGACAGTTATAAATATTGAGTAGCCATCTCATCTCATTTGACACATCTCATATATACTAATATATATATTTATTCAACTCTTGCTATTCATAAAAAAAATTACTAAAATGCTTAATCATTATTTACATTATTATTATACAATATATCTTTGTTATTTGCTAATTCCAATATCAATTTGATTTACAGCTTCTCAATTCTTTCAATTATATCCTTATATCTCTTAATCCTTCTACTCTCAATTCTTTCAATATCCTTTCAAGTAAGTCCACAAATCTATTTATATTTATTAATTATATTTAAATCCTTCCTTCAAAAAATACTAAATAAATTTAAATCCTCCCAATCATCAATTATTCACATAAAATTTTAAATTCTTAATTATCATTTTAAATACATAATTACTTCTTCCAAGGACACGGATGTTAAGCATGACATTAGTAGTGAACTTCTTACTAATTAGTTTTTAAGCTGAATTTGCATTATATCAGGAGTTATTCTTGACAGGCATTGCTGTTGTCCTGAGCATTTGTAATGGAACATGAAAAGCAATGAATTGATCTCCAATAATACTAATTGATTAACCAAACACTGAAATTTGAAGTCTACTGGAAGCTTGCAGAGCAGTCGCAAATTGAACAAAATATATCTTTTATTGAATATTTTTAGAAAGAGTCCGCATGAAAAAAATAAAAATAAAAAACCAGTATACAATTGAAAATTTTGAAGGATATTGCAACAAAAATTAACAAGGAAATTGAGGTCAAATTCGTATAATAGAAGTGTCAGAATTCGATTCAAAATCTGCCTCTAATGAGACTTATGCCAAAATTGAAACTCCTTTTCCTATAAAATCTTTATATAAAGCACATTATTAATCGTTGGTTATTTATTCTCTAAGATCTTTGCGTATCTTGAAGGCTGCCAAGAATTCCTGAAAACACAAAACTAAATTGGGTTCAGGTAATATAATTTTTTTTAAAAAAAAATTCTTCTTTTGTTGCATTGAATGTTTGATTTCATTTAAACTGTGTATTAATTCAATTAAATCTGCAGAGAAACTGCTAAAGATACCATGAGTGTAGAAGTTATTAAAATTCAATATCGGAGAATCCTGACTCGAATTGGAGCCGAAATTGAATATTTGGAAAAGCTGAAGCCTGAATCTGCTGGTGGTCATGGCAGGATTTCGATTGCAAGTGAAGTTAAAGACGAAAGAAGTTTTGAAGACTCCGATAGCACCATAGAACTCGATCTTACTTGTCAGGATAATAACAAGGAATTGGAATTAAGTGATGAGAACTTTTCGGAATGGCAAAAATCACACGATGAAGCTGAAAAAATGTTTTCAGAATGGCAAGAATGGCGTGAGGCTGTTGACAGAATCCAGTCTAGAATATATATTCTGTCGAGTGCTGCCTCTAAGCAGCTTATTAGTCTAATAAGATGGTATTTTCCTGATACTGAAGAAGCTTTCTCTAGAACTGAAGAGTTTGTAGAGCTAGTGAAGTGGTGGAGAACTGTTTCGTATAAAATACGGGAGATGACCGAGATTGGTACTGCAGTTGAAATGGTAGACAAAAGAATAAGGGAGACTATGAAACGATCCAATAAAGCAGATGATCCATTGATGTCGGGGTTTGTTGATGAGCTGACTTTTTCTTTGGCCAAGGTACTTGTGAGATTTTTTGTGACTGAAAAATTTCCATTTGCGGAAAACGCAGATATTACAATATATATACTGGATCATAAAAAAAATTATAAAAATAAAAGTGAAAAAGTGCTAAATTATATAGTGCTTTTTAATATTTATCTCTAATGACTTTAAGGCTCCCCTTTAATATATATAAATTTAATTAAGTACGATCACATAATAAGAAAAACGGTGAAAT
>CATIWO010454878.1:0-13691 GCA_949673435.1 Macaranga tanarius
GTTGGTTCGGTCGGTTTATGTTTAATGTTAGTTCTATATAAACAAGTTGAAAAAATATGAAACAAGTTGAAAAAAAGGGATTTTGGCCTAATTTATAAATTTGAATAGTTAAAACCCATAAAACCGAACCGACCAAAAACCGAACTAAAAATTTTGGTTCGAAATAGGTTCGGTTTAGTTCTATATAAACAAGTTGAAAAAATATGAAACAAGTTGAAAAAAAAGGGATTTTGGCCTAATTTATAAATTTGAATAGTTAAAACCCATAAAATCGAACCGACCAAAAACCGAACCAAAAATTTTGGTTCGAAATAGGTTCGGTTCTACAGTGCAATTCGGTCAGTTTGGTTTCATATTCTTGAAATTCAGTAATTTTGGTTCGATCAGAAAAATAGCCCAAAACCGACCGAACCGACCAATGAACACCCCTATCTAGGCATGGAAATAAGAAGTTTTTTTTTATTCTTTTGTAACAAAATGATGAAGACTGTTCATCCAGCGATACACACCCATGTGTATTCTGACATATCTGTATAAGAGGTGTTGAAAACGCACAGTACGGATCGGAAAGTACACGGCTTGAAGGTACGACCGTGTAGGTTCCCGTATACTACGTTGTCAGAATTTGAGGCATAAAACATGTCCGTGTTTTAGAAGGTATGCCCGTATTTTATCTAGGTGTTGATTGATGATTTTATTGACTTCTTTTAGTTATTTTCACACTCTATTTTTGTTTCATATTTTATTCTTTTATTTCCTAAACTATAAATACTTATGTTAGGGTTTAAAGAGATTATAACCCAAATTTTATCAATTAATTAAAAAATTTTACTTGATTTCTTCTCTGTTTTGAGAATTAAATCTCTGAATTGAGATTTGTGTGTTTCAATAATCAAATGTGTTTGATTATTCATGCTAGAAGTGGACCGAAACTGTGGATTCCTGCCATAGGAAGGTAAGAACAGAGAACGAATCCATTTTGATCTGTCCAATTCTAATTGAAAACCGGTCCGAACTACCATATGATCAGATATGAAAATGTGACGCTTCTTATTTGAGTGATTCAAAATTAAACTATAAATCTGGTGCATAAAAATGATATTAACACCAATTGAATCAAAACAAATACCCATCAATAAAGGAACCTAACCTGAGTTGAATAACAGTAGAAAACAAAAATGACATAATACATTAACAATTTCAATTCACCAATTGATCATATAAATATTTTAATTGGTTAAAAATAAAACTTATTAATATTGTTAACACTATCTAAAATATTCAAATAATATTTTTACAAATTTAAATGAAGATATTTACAGTTAAATTTATTACAAATATTTTTAATAATTTAATTTTAAAATTATAATTGATAAATTAAGAAAATAAAACGGATGAAATGACCTATGTCTTGTTTAGCACGATGGCACTTGAGATTGAAGTTTGATAGAATTTGATCTTTTCTTCTCTCAAAACACTAATATATGACGCTCTAACCATTTCATCTAAGATGATAAAAAAAAAAAAAATAGATGAATTGTGCTAAATTTAAGAGATTGGAATTAAAAATATTGGTGATGTTTATTAAGCCAAAAAAAAAAAAAAAAAAAATCAGTATGTCGTCCCATTAAAAAAGTTCGTTGGAAGTGGCCCTGAGGCAAAAGCACGACACATGAGAAGTGGGGCACAAAGGCTTGTACAAGTCCTTGGCACCATTCTGAAAGTTGCTTTCACTTGAAAAAGCCATGTTCCTAAACTTCTATAGAATGAGTCTTTAACAATAACTATATATATACATCGAGTCCTTTTCAACACAACAAGAGTCTAGCTTCCAAGAACCCACTTGTTGATCGTCTTTTTTTTTTTTGTTGTTATTATTGTTATTATTATTATTATTATTATTATTATTATTATTTTAATTTTCCAAAAGAAAAGTAGACTAAGCAAGATGGTGATAAATCGTTAGCAAATGAAATTTAATGTTTGGCCAAAAGTCAATAAATATTTAAAATTTATTACAAGTATAATGTTCCAATAAAGAGTAGGGTATAGTTGGTGAAGAATTTGAGCCCGTGATTAATGGGACAAGTAGAAGTCATCAGTCCTGTTGTTTTATGTTTGCAAAACTCTACAAGACGGGTTTTCTTTTTCTTTTCTCTTTGTTTTTTGACACACACACACACACCAAAAAAAAAAAAAAAAAAAAAAAAAAAAAAAAAAAATTCTTTAAATTTTTTAGATTAAGCCTCGTAGCTTTAACAATTCAAAATTAAATATTCAAGTATTAGAATAATATTCTTTAATTAATATAAAAGTTAAATAACTATAAAGTTCAAAATAGAGGATTATATATATATCTGACAAAAATATTAATTTCAGAAATTTACATGATTGAAATGTTATATTTTAAAATACTATTAAAACACTGATTATTAGACCACTTTTTGATTAACTATTATAATAATATTGTATAGAAATTATACCTAGCATGATTTTAATTACATGTGAACATGAAATGAAAGGTCAAAAATTAATAACAGAAGAATAGGTGCCACTCCTGATTTTCTTATATACAAAGTGATACATTATTGTAAGATTAAAAGAAAATCCAAGTTATGTGAAAAATGGAGATAAATCTCTGCTTAATGTTCTTTTTCACTTTTTTGTGTGTGTGCAAGTCAGTCAATAACATGAATATCAGCCGACGCACATTTTATTGAGAATATAGTTAGAATTCATTAAGTATATGCATCTGCATGTTCTATTCCTTCCTCAGATTGTGCTATTTTAGGGTGGATGGATGATGATTTAACATACAAGTAATTTAAAATTTATTATTTCATTTAATTTGATTAAATTATTGCAATTAGAAAATAAAACAATCTATGGAATTATGTAAAAGTTTTTAGGGGTTATCTTAGTGGGAAAATGGACGCTATATTACAACTTGCAACAATTGCCATAAATCTTAAGCACAAGCTTGGTTTTTTTTTTTATCATAAAAAATATTTCATTCATAACTCTTACAACATGCTTGGTCTCTTTACACAAAAAGTTTGGAAAGACATAAATTTATCCCATCTTTTATGGGTAAAGAGTCGTAAAACCTTACATTGTTTAATTTTTAATTATTTTTTATTTTATTTTTTAATATATTATTTATGAATTTATTTTTTATTAATATATTTTTATTAATAAGTTGAAAGTATATATTATCTATTTATTTATTTTATTAGTAATTAAAACTAATATACTTTATATGTTAAGAAATAATATAATGAATAAATTAAAAAAAATGAAAGAAAAACTAATATATAATACACCAAAATCAAAACCTCCATCTTAATCCTGAAAATTTTTTAAAAAATCCAATAATTAAAATTAAAAATATATAAAAAAATATAATTTATATTTTGTAAATTACTTTGAAACTTTTATTATGAAAATTCAATAATAAAAATTATATATTTTAATAATAAAATATAGTTACAAATACTTGGAAGGAGAGGGAGCAAAAACAAAACAACACTTAGCGTACAAATGACATTAGCATATTTTGAATAAAAATATGCAAAAAATAATTTTTGAATATGAATCTTTCAATAATTTAATTAGGTGAAAAAATATTTTAATATTATATTAATTTGTCCATGATACAAGATTAGCTAAAAATTTACAAAATTGTAGTAAAATAAAAAAAATATAGTTGCTTCATATTATATAACATCGCATACATAATATAATAAAAGCAATCAATAAATAACTTGCTACCATAATAATAGATAAAAATAATAATAAATAGAAACATGTTATACAAACAAAATACACATGCATGTAAAAGTGAATTAATCCTTGATAAAAAAAAAAAGACAAAAATCTTGATGAAGTATGGAAAAAATTTGAATAAAAAAGCATAAAAAAATAAAAATAAGATTAAGATCAATATCAGAATTGCTAACCAGGAGATGACGTGTGAATATCGAGTGAGAAAGAGAGTGCCAACTATTGAGTAATATGAGATTTATTATGGATTTTGAGATGTAAGAAAAAATTTTGAATGACAAATTTTGTGTGTTGATATAATAAATATATATGTGTTAAAATAAGGGTTTGTAAAAGAAGATAGTAATAGAATAGAATTTTTATTGTGGTAGGTTTGTAGAGATGATATAGAAATAGAATAGAATTTGTAATATACGAGTAAAAAAAGAATTTTATTAGATTTTAAAAAAATATTATAAATTTTTAAAATTTAACGTATAAATATTTTGAGATAAATATTGAATAATGAGGATGGACACTCGTTAAAATTCGGATTTATAATTTTAGAGCTCAAAATTTATTATATATACATATGCTTCCTTCAAGCTGGTGGATGGAAAGTCCTGGACAATGTATTTATCATTCCGATGCTTATCCATAACGATTTGTGAAAGTCTTTGCGAACACTTTCCACGTAACAAATTAAGAAATTTGAAGCAAATTGTAGGAAGGGAAGTCGTTGGAAATTTCAAATATGTTTATTTAATAATTAAATTTATGTATAATATATTAATTAAATATAAAATATTTTTAACTTATATTAAATATGCAACAGTTAGGTTTAATATTTTAAATGTATATTATAGTTAATAGTCAAATTCGCACTATACATATATATTATATATAAAATATTTAAAATATATATTATAAATTTCACGGTTGAAGTTGAATGTAATGCGTTTTAAAAAAATATATAATACATTTTGAATATATAATTTTTAAAATAATTTCAATAATTAGTTAAAAGTTTTAAATTTTATAACTCATTTTAATTTGAAAATTTTTGTAAACTAAATATTTAAATAAAATTTGGGTCTCATACGTTAATTTATGTGGTCCAATAAAATGGTTATGCTTAGAAATTTTTTTCTAATTAGCTGGTAACTTTTGGGCTATTGGAGGGTTTTCCTTCACCTTTATTAATTATTATTGATATAGTGGAGCTGACTCAGTAGTTGCCTTGCTTGTATGTATGACGGGGACGTAATCAAAATATCTTATGGAATCTTTGAAGATAGAATTTTCTCATCAAAACGACACTCATATCACTATCATTTAAACATATGATGGGGAATTGACAACGGTCAAATTTGTCCTAAAAAGATGTTTTGTTCTCTTCTTTTTATTTGTTTCTTAGACTTTAGGGAAGAATTTTCAAATCAACAATTATGCTCCTAATTCCTTTCTAGTTACCCACTAGAAAATTTTACAAAAAAAATAATACTCTTTTATCATCATACGGTCTCTTTGAGAGGTTTATTTGAGTGGATTGAATTAGTTAGAAATTTTTGTAACTATAGAATACTAAACTTAATTTATATAAAAAATGATAATATTAAATAATGCTCAGTTAATGGCATTAGAAAATATTATAAATATTGTCTATATATGTTTGATTCAGAAAATAAATCTGGAGCAAAAATTGTACAAAACCTCAGCAGAACATAATTATCAAAATGAAACCTTGTAATATCAAACTTGGCGAAATTATAATCAAGCTCTAATAAACTTATAGAAAGCTAGTAACACTGTCATTCATCGCCCTTGGGGGTTCATGATCTGAGAAAATATATCGCCGGACATTACTTTCTAATCAGAACTGTTGCTAAGAAAACTTTGATCATCACTGCTGCTTGTTAGTGTCATTCCACGAAGTCTGGAACCTATTACGAGTGCACTGCCAGAACTGAACATATCATTGCTATCATCGGCAATGGACCCTTTCATCAGTGAGATTTCAGCATCACTAATGTCTATTTCATTTTCTAGTCTGCCCTGCTGGACCGCAGTTTCTTGCAGTTGCAATGCGAATTCGAGCCCCCAAACCACATCAGTCGTTGATAGTCTGTCAGTTTCATTGTCATGCAAGCAACTCACTGCAAGCTCACAGAATTTTCTCAGACAATCTGGTGCTATCTTGCCTTTCAAATATGGATCAACAAAATTATGCATAGCTAATAACAGTCACTCATCGCGCTTCCGGGTTCATGCATGATCTGGGAAAATACAGCACCGGACATTACTTTCTGATCGGAACTGTTGCTTAGAAAACTTTGATCATCACTGCTGCTTGTTAGTGTCATCAGTCCTGTTGTTTTATGTTGGCAAAACCATACAAGACGGGTTTTCTTTTTCTTTTTCTTTTTTTTTTTTTGACACGAAAAAGATAATTCTTTCATTTTTTTAGATTAAGCCTTAAGCTTTAACAATTCAAAATTAAATATTCAAGTATTAGAATAATATTCTTTAATTAATATAAAAGTTAAATGTCTATAAAGTTCTTAATAGATGATAATATATATATATATATATATATATATATATATATATATTGAATCTGACAAAAAAAAATTAATTTCAGAAATTTACATGATTGGAATGTTATATTTTAAAATACTATTAAAAAACTGATTATCAGGTCACTTTCTCATTAACTATTTGAATATTGTATAGATATTATACCTAGCATGATTTTAGTTTAATGTGAACATGAAATGAAAGGTTAAAAATTAGTAACAGAAGAATAAGTAGGTCTCCTGATTTTTTAATACAAAGTGCTAAATCATTGTAAGATTAAAAGAAAATCCAAGTTATATGAAAAATGGATATACATCTCTGCTTAATGTTCTTTTTAACTTTTTTTTTTTTTTTAGTTTTTTTTTGTGCTAGTTAGTCAATAACATGAATGACACAACCAACATACATTTTATTGAGTATGTAGTTACAAGTCATTAAGTGTATGCATGTGCATGTTCTATTCCTTCCTTGGATTGTACTATTAGGTTGGATGGATGTGATTTAACATACAAGTAATTTAAAATTTTCTATTTAATTTAATGTAATTTATTACAATTAAAAAATAAAAAAAATCTATGGAATTATGTAAAAGTTTTTAAGGGTTATCTTAGTGGAAAAATGGACCCTATTACAACTTGCAACAATTGCCATATATCTTGCGCACATGCTTGGTCTCTTTGCATAAAAAGTTTGGAAAGACATAAATTTGTCCCAAGTAATATGTAGGTGCCATCTTTTATACACTACACAAAATTTAAGATAAAATAAAAAATAAATGACAAATTTTTATTTTGTTATCTCTATTAAAATATGAGACTTAAATCCCACATTGTTAGTAAGTAAATAAAAACTTTATACTTCTCTTTATAAATTGTTACAACTTCAAAAATGATCAAGTTATTTTTTTTTATAATAATTATGATAACTATCAAAATAAAAAAATTGAAAGTTTTTCAAATTTTAAAAGTTGAAATCTTAGATAAATATTATATTAAAATTGAAATTAGTTAAAATTCAAAATTTTTATATTACAATTCAAATTTTTAGATAATATATAAATAATTAAATTTAAAAATAATTTAATTTTATCTCCATAAGCAAATAAATTTATCTTCATAAATTAATATATAAAAAAATGATAATATTATTTTGTCTTTATATCTTATAAAGACAAAAACTGAAGTGACAAAAATAAAGATAAAGTAAAATTATCTCTATAAACTATAGAAATAAATTTTATTATTTATAGAGATAATTATTATAGTTTCTACAAATTAGTTTTTTTTTTTTTTTTTTTTTTTTTTTGTAGTGATAGGTAATTCTTCCTTCAAGCTGGTGGATGGAAAAGTCCTGGACCGTGTATTATTGTACTGATGTTTATCCATAACGACTTGTAAAAGTCTTTGCCAGCACTTCCACGTAACAAATCAAGATATTTGAAGCAAATTGTAGGAAGGAAAGTCGTTGGAAATTTCAAATATGTTTATTTAACAATTAAATTTATATATAATTTATTAATTAAATATAAAAAAATTTTAACATATATTAAATATACAACCTTTAAATCTAATATTTTAAATGTATATTACCGTTAATAGTTAAATTCATAATACATAAATATTCTATATAAAATATTTCAAATATATTTTATATATCTTATAATTGGATGTAACATATTTTGTTAAAAAAAAAAGAATATAATGCATTTCAAATAGATAATTTTTTTAAAAATAATTTCAATAACTAGTTAAAAGTTTTAAATTTTATAACTCATTTTAATTGGAAAAATTTTAGAAATTCAATATTTAAATAAAATTTGGGTATCATATATAAATTAATTTATGTGGTCCAACAAAATGGTTATGCTTAGAAAATTGCTTCTAATTAGCTGGTAACTTTTGGCCTTTTGGGGGTTTTCCTTCACTTCTATTATTGATATGGTGGATCTGACTCACTAGTTGCCCTTGCATGTATGATGGGGACGTAATCAAAATATCTTATATGAAGGTAGAATTTTCTCATCAAAACGACACTCACATCACTATCATTTAAATACATGATAGTGTATTGACGACGGTCCAATTTGTCCCAAAAAGATTTTTCTGTTCTCTTCTTTTTATCTGTTTAGGGGAGAATTTTCGAATCAACAATTATGTAACCTAAACATTCTCTAATGAAAAATCTCAGGAGGATGTGCTCCTAATTTCTTTATAATTACCCATGAAAATTTTACCTAAAAATAATATGGAAAAGGATATTTATGATTGCGACTCGACAAATGCCCATTTTAGCACTCAAAATTAATTTGATCCCCTGTAAACATGGGGTCAAATTATAATTTGATACAATTTTTTTTTTGATTTTTTTGTCACGTAGCAGATTGTAACATCGAAACCCGCGACACGTATAATTACCTAAATAATATTCTTTTACCATCATGCAGTCTATTTCTGAGGTCTATTTGAATGAATATGAATTAGTTATAAATGTTTATAACTATCGATACTAAAATTCATTTATATAAAAATAATAATAATAAATAACGCTTAGTTAATGGCATTACAAAATACTATAAATATTGTCTATAAGTATTTGATTCAGAAAATAAATCTAGAGCAAAAATTGTACAAAACTTAAACAGAACATGATTATCGAAATGAAACCTTATAATATCAAACTTGGCAAATTTATAATCAAGCTCTAATAAACCTATAGAAAGCTAATAACAGTGTCACTCATCGCCCTTGGGGGTTCATGATCTGAGAAAATACAGCACCGGACATTACTTTCTGATCAGAACTGTTGCTAAGAAAACTTTGATCATCACTGCTGCTTGTTAGTGTCATTCCGCTAAGCCTGGAACCTATTACGAGTGCACTGCCAGAACTGAACATATTATTACTGCTATCATCAGCAAAGGACCCTTTCATTAATGGGCTTTCAGCATCGTTAACGTCTATTTCAGTTTGTAGTCTGACAAACCGGACGGCAGTTTCTTGCAGTTGCAATGCGAATTCGAGCCCCCAAACTACATCATTCATTGATGGTCTGTCAGCTCCATTGTCAAGCAAGCAACTCACTGCAAGCTCACAGAATTTTCTCAGACAATCTGGCGCGATTATGCCTTTCAGATGTGGATCAACAATGTCATCAAGCGTTCCTCTGCGATAGCATTGCCTAGCCCATTCTGCTAGGCTCACTGGCTTGTTAAACGATGACTTGCTCACTGGCGGTCTAGCGGACAATACTTCACATAACACCACTCCAAATGAGTAGACATCAGATTTTTCTGTCAATCTCTGTAGACGATAATATTCAGGATCTAAGTACCCAAAACTGCCTTTCACCACCGTGCTGATATGGGGTTTTGACGTGCTATTGGGTCCTATTTTGGACAACCCGAAATCTGAAACCTTGGCCACCCATTTTTCGTCCAACAAGATATTTGTTGTCTTTACATCACGATGAATGATGGTGTTCTTGGCACCTGAATGAAGGTATTGTAATCCGCGTGCTGCACCAATGCAAATTTCTAGTCTCTGAATCCATGGTAGAGGAGGATTATCAGTCTTGTAGAGGTGATCGCGTAGTGTCCCCCGAGCCATGTAATCATAGACTAGAATCATCTCACCATCTTCATAGCAATAACCAATTAAAGAGACTAAGTGGAGGTGCCGAAGCTGAGAGAGCATCTCGATCTCCGTCTTGAATTCATTTGCTCCTTGTTCTGATCCCGGATTCAACCGTTTGATGGCAACGGAAATGGCTCCATCATTAATTATCCCTTTGTACACATTTCCAAATCCACCAATACCAATAACGAATAAACTATCAAAGTTGTTGGTAGCATCTTTGATCTCAGCCAGTGAAAACCGGCGACAAAGATCAGAAGGTAAAGTTGAGCCATGGGTCTTAGAAGACTTAAACGAAGGTGGACCCAACTGTGAACCCGATTTCTTGGCCTTTGAACTTCGCCGGAAAACGAAGAAAAATAGAGCGGAGAGTACCACGAAGCCCGAAAAAACACCACCGATAATGGCACCTATTTTTGTCCATTTAATTTTCGGCTTCGTTGAATTTGGGCTGGCTGGCGCACCATTTGGCGGAGCCATTAGTGTTATCCCAGGATTTGGTCCAGAAAGATCATTATTATCAGGTCTACTCAATTTAAATATTTCGATTCCATTCAGAATTGCATCAGAATGAATAGATGCTGGAAGAGCATGCAATGCGATAGACAGATTCTGTACCAGTTCGCTTTCTTTTGCTCCCATCAACACTGCGTAATCTCTGTATACAGGAACTCCATTTCTTTCACTCCACATAATTACATCTGCGTGACTATCGGCCATTTGATCAGCCATGTATATCTGAAAAACTCTGTCTCCCTGATTCTGTATTGGCGTTTCAAACTCACAAAAATGGAGACGAATAAAATAAGTGAATTTAGAATCAACCTGAAATTCCCAAGTAAGATTGTATTTCAGGTTCAAAGCCCCATCCCTCCCCATTGATCGTGCAGTCCGATAAACTTCAGCCGGAGCAGTGTAATCAGGTATCTTATTGAAATTTAGCTGAATACTTAGATTTTCAGGTAAAACGCTTAATTCTCCAATTTTCAAGTAGGATTTATCATCACCAGTCCAGCTCCGGAACATGCCACCTGAGTCGTTTTTAGGTATGATGAAACCCCCGCCAACGTTTATTCGGTACATCAGCGCCAAAGCAGTATTGTTCTCGATTCTAAGGTTTTCCTGGCCAACATAATCGACCCCTGGATCACTCTCGTTACTGTAATAAAGGTAGGGAGGCATGGATACAATTTCAATTCCGTTTATGAAGGCATATGCATCAGGCATATCTCCACTTGGGGTGAATGTTATGTTTAATGTTTGTTGATCACTTTCAACATTTAAGCAGAATTCTCTTGAAAAACCTTTCAATTCATGAGCCTGAGCATGAAGAGCAGCACTAAAGTTGCTAAGGAGGGTGTAGCGGCCAGCTTCGACAGAGAAAAAAGCTGCTGTGGAACCGTTGAATCCACTGTAGGACGCCGGGTAGAAGTAAAGGCGAATAAATTTCTTTCCTGTTGCGACAGAAAATGAGTAGGTGAACTGGGAGCGAGAGAGGCGTGCTGTTCCATAAGGTGTAGCATCCACCTCGTTAGGTGGTTGAATTGCAGAAGCCATTATTGATGTGCTATCGTGATCCAGAAGTGAGAAATTTGAGTTGGTAGTATCATCTGCCTTCCAAGTTCTTTCACTCAAATCCCTCGCATCAACCGGTGAACCGCAGTCAAGGGCGATGTCATCAGCCGCCACGAAGACGATATGATGAAGCAAGGAGAGGTAGAGAAGACAGAAAATCCGACCAATCTGCAGATGAATATGTTTGTTGTTGGTAATCTTCATGCTGTAAGCTAGGAGATGGAGAGAGACAGAAGCTGAAAGAGAGGAGCGGAAAGACGTGAAACTGTTATTTACTTTATTTTATTTTCTTGTATTGGCATTGCATTGCAATGGGTAATAAACTTGGCTGCTGCTACACAATTTTTATTTTTCTTTTTTTTGAATTTTGACGAACACACATCAAACACACACAGCATGAGGGATCAAACACACAACACACAGGGACACACCATAGCGATTTTGAGTAGGCGTAGAATGGTATATATGCAGATGAATGCACCGTATGCAAACGATGTGGGATTATTACCCATTTGTTTTTTTGAATTTTGACAAACACACACAGCATGAGGGATTTAGCACACAACACACAGGGACACCACACACTTCAACTCAAAACCATGGCAATTTTGAGTAGGCGTGGAATGGTATATATGCAGATGAATGCACCGCATGCAAACGATGTGGGATTATTACCCATTTGTTTTTTTGAATTTTGACAAACACACAACAAATATACACAGCATGAGGGATCAAACACACAACACATAGGGACACCACACACTTCAACTCAAAACTTTGTTTTATCTCGCCGGTTAAGTGTTTCAATAAATTTTTTATAGTAAAAAATTATTTAATTTAAATTAATAGATGTAATTAAATAAGGATTGATGAAACCATTTTTAATTTCTTTTGTATGTACATATAAGTGTACCCAAAAGTAACTCAATAAACAATCACTTAATTTAGATTTAGGTGAATAAATATAACATATGATATATATACTATTTAAAATTATATATTTTAAAAATAATTAAAAATACTTAATTAATTTTATTTATCATTACTAATACAACTAATAATTTAAAATTATTATTTTTGATATTATTTTAATGAGTTATATAATTATTATGAAAAATAAATAATAACATAAGTTATAAATAAAAATTATTTATTTAAAATATAAAAATAACATTTTTAAAGTTTTAGAACTGAAATATATATAAAAAAAAATTTGATTTTAAGGGTTAACTAATGAAAAATTAATTTGACTGATGAAATTTTTTTAAGAAATTTATAAAATATGATTGTAAAAAAATTTTGTAGGACTTAATTGAGAAAAGATATAAGTTATTGAAGAAAGATATAAGTTATAGGATTAAAAATACTATTACTTTATTAAATTATTATATTTAAATCTTAGCTATGCACATGTTAGAATTGATGATTAAAAATCGGTGTAATACTCCTACTTGACTTGAATATCATAATCACCTCAACTTACGAAATCAACATCTTTTATACACCTCTGTATTTAATTACAGGCTCCCTTTAGAAAATATTTCTTTATAATTCCTCATAATTATTGTAATTTATCATTTTGACCCTTCAATTTTTCAGTATTCTTTTTCAAGTCATAAATTTTCATTAATTTTTTTTTGATAAAGAGATTTTTTTTATTAATAATAACGTGAAGAAAAAACCACTTGGGCATACTCAAATGATGAAAAAATCTCTCTCTAGAACTAAACAAGAACACATAAAGGATAAAATAGAAAACAAGAAATCAAAGAAGTTCACACTACTAGAAATAGGATTTTACCGACGGATTTGCTCATTACCAACGGATTGCCGACGGATTCTATTCCGTCGGCAAAATGCTCGTCGCTCATTATTACCGACGGATTTTGAAAATCCGTCGGTAAATTAGCGATGGAATTACCCGACCGGACACCGACGGAATCAATTCCGTCGGTAATTACCGACAAATTCGATTCCGTCGGTAATTTTGGGCTTTTTTTAAATAATAATAGTTGTATAATTATTTATTAGATTTTTAATATGATTGTGACTGTTGTAAATTGTATAAACATTAATTATAATTTAAATAGAAATTATAATCGTATTAAAAAATATATAAATAAATATATTTGAAACATAAAATAA
>CATIWO010454899.1:0-10570 GCA_949673435.1 Macaranga tanarius
TTTAGCTTTTCCTTTTCGTTTGTAATTTTCAGTACTTTGTTAATTTTCTCTGTAATCAAACACTTTCAATATTGTTCATTTTCTTTTATTTCCAATGGAGCCCTTAGATTTTCTTACAGATCCCCTATGTCTCTTTTATCAATTTCTTTAAATTTAAGTTTTCATTCTACGTTCTTGTTATTCGTCAGTATTAAACCCAACTATTATTCAATTTGCAGTTGGTTTAAGAACTCAGTAGACTTAGGTCCCTTAGCTTACACTGAAAGTCTCTGATAGAGGTCAGATCCCTAGGTTGGTGTACCTCACACATCTGGCACGCTCAAAAATTCACTTGCAAAGGCCAGAGACGCAACAATTATACTATTTTATCACTTCGTCAGCTTTTCTGTTAAAATTTCTGTCAACTAATGTAAAATTACCAAAATAACCTTTAATATTGAATATAATTACTATTTATCTCTTTGTTTACCTCTATTATACTATTTACCCCTTAATATTAAAAGTTATATTTTTTTATTATAATACTAATTTTTATCAATATTTATATTAAAATTATTATTAATTAATCATAAAATTATAATTATACTATTTAATAAAATAAAAAATACCTAATTTTAACTTTAATTTACACAAATTTTTAAGTAATTACTAATCAATTATTTTTGGTTTTAAATATTTTTATTTAAATATTAACTTAAAATATTTATGTTTCATAAAAAAATTAGTCAAATATAAATATTTTTTTAGCTTAAAAAATTAGTCATAATGACTAAAATATCTACATTGCTGGAGTCACTCTGGGAGATCTCAGGTTCAAAATACAGTATCTCTTCAAAAGTTTATCTTTAGATTTGTAGAAGTGAAACCTATTATTATGATACTTTAGATCTATAAATATATAAATAGATAGATTAAATTCTTCTTTTCTTGCTAACACTTACAATTATTAGTACTGATTCTATGAAATTATAACAAGCTACTCTATTTTAAAAAAATAAATATCTATATCCAATACAGGTGAAAATAATGTAAGTAGTTGAACTTCAAATATTCTCACTGAAGTTTCACATGCCGTCTTAGCACTAATAATTAAGGAAAAAGCTAGGCGTCGCTGTAGCGTTGTCACGCGGGGTAAAATATCACTTTTGCCCTTCTATAATTATTTATATAATAAATATATAAAAAAATAAAAAATAAAAAATAAAATATAATTTATGAGTTTGTAAATTATAATATGACGAGTTCACTCAGTTCTTTTTTAGGTTTTATAATTTTGTCAATTTATTTAATTAAATAATTAGAATATATATTTTTTATTATTAAATAATTTTTATATTATACAAAAATAAATAAATAAATATATTATACTATATGAGTTTGTAAATTAGGACACGACGGAGTTCACTCAGTTTTTTTTAGGTTTTAGATTTTGTCAATTTATTTAATTAAATAATTAAAATATATATATTTTAATTATTATATAATTTTTTATTATTAATTAAATAAAAGGTATATTGGTAATTTTGGGAAAAAACTTTTTTGTCTTTTGTGCCGATAGACGTCGGCACCCAATAATTAATAGGAGTGATATTACAGAATTAGAACAAGTGACATTTTTTTATAAAAAAAAAAATTCTAAAATATATACTATAGAGACTTGTAAAGGTTCAATCTCAGCCTTAATCTCAAATCTAGTACAAGAGAAAATATTAATGTAACTAGTGACTTCAGACATGAATTCCAGTTGGGCTTCGAACATTTTCACTGAAGTTTCTCGTGCCATTAACAATGTGAACATTTTCACTGAACTTTTAGAGACGGAACGGTTCCGTCTCTATTCGCGATTAGAGACGGAAGATATACGTGTTGCGAATAGAGACGGAAAATATGCATGTTGAAATAGTTTTTCCATGTGGATCTTGCAATTGTTGAAAGTATAAAATATGTATACACGTTGAAATAGTTTTCCATGTGGGAATATACAGTTCCATTAGCTGAATGCTATAAATTAGCCAAGGCCATCTTATTGTACCTCAAAAAATACACTTGCACAATGGCCTTGTCTTCTAAATCAATCTTTATATCATCTTTTACTCCGTTTCCTCAAGAACAAACTCCAAAATCTGTCAAGTTTAACCATATAGATTTTAAGTCCACCTTTACTTCTGAAAATTGGAGCATCACTCAAGAAAACACTTCGGTCTCTTATCCTGGCATAAAAGTATATACATATTATATTAATTAATTCTTCTTCTTCTCATTTTTTTCTTTTATGTAAAAAATAACCTGTTTCTATATATGTTCCAGGATGATCTTGCCATTGTGCATGAAAGAAATATGAGGGCATTCAAGCATACTCTAATGAGGAAAGAAGATGAAGAAGAAGCTGATGCATGTCAAGTTTCGGTCATTGTTGATGCTATACAACGCCTTGGCATCGACTATCATTTCCAGGATGAGATTAATGCAATTTTACAGAGGCGCTATTTCACACTTAGCTCTTACTATGACAATGATCTCCACAATCTTTCTCTTCAGTTTCGACTCTTGAGACAAGAGGGTTACCATGTGCCTGCTGGTTGGCTATCTTTTTAATTTTTGTACGATTATTCAGTTCTTAATTTGTATTGCATATATGCTAATTAATTTTTTTTGTTAATGGTATCTTATTATAGGAGTATTTGAGAAATTTAAAGACAAGGAAGGAAAATTCGAGCAAAAACTATGTAATGACGTTAAAGGTCTGATGGCATTATACGAAGCTTCACAGCTAAGTGTGGGAGGAGAAGATGATCATATACTTGATGAAGCTGGGGCCTACAGCTACCAGCTTCTTAAGACATGGATGACACGGCTTGATTATTCTCAAGCTAGAGTTGTAGAGGATACGCTTCACTACCCACATCACAAAAACTTGGCTAGATTCATGGCCAAAAACTTCAATAAGATTGCAAACGTAAATGGGTGGATGAGTGAATTGCAAGAACTTGCAAAGATTGACTTTAAGATGGTTCAATCTCTATATCAGCAAGAAATTATTCAAATATCAAGGTAGGTACTTACGATGATCATGTGAGGACTAAATTAGGCCCGTCGGCATCAATACAGCTTAATTTCTCCATTTAGTATAAACAAATTTTATTTTATTTCTTTTTTCAGGTGGTGGAAAGGTCTTGGTTTATCTCAAGAGCTGAAGTTTGCAAGAAACCAACCACTTAAATGGTATATATGGTCCATGGCAACTCTTACAGATCCAAGCTTGTCAGAGCAAAGAATTGATCTCACAAAACCCATATCTTTTATTTACATAATAGATGATATTTTCGATGTTCATGGCACGCTCGATGAACTAACACTGTTCACAGAAGTTATCAGTAGGTATGATAATTCAACAAATATATTTAACATGGAATTTACATGATGATCTCCTCCAATTTTCCACTACATATGGATATATTGATTAAAAATGGTTTCATGTATATATAGATGGGACCTTGATGCCACAGAACAACTACCAGACTACATGAAAATATGCTTCAAAGCTCTCGACGATATCACTAATGAAATTGCTTTCAAAGTCTATAAGCAGCACGGCTGGAACCCTGTAGATTCTTTACGAAAAACGGTACATATATATCTAACAATTTTGTAAAAGGGCTTGTGCAAGAAGTGTCATAACACCTATTATATAATTGCACGGTAGCAAAAAGTGTTTAATAATATCTTCATGATAAAATGTTATACGCAGTGGACAAGTTTGTGCAAGGCATTTCTAGTAGAAGCGAGATGGTTTGCTTCTGGTCATGTGCCGAATGTTGAAGAATACTTGGAAAATGGGATCGTGAGTTCAGGAGTGCATGTGGTTCTAGTTCACATTTTCTATTTACTGGGATATGGTGTAACTAGAAAAGGTCTGGAATTCATTGACAACAATCCAGCCATATTGTCTTCCACAGCCACAATTCTTCGGCTCTGGGATGATTTGGGTAGTGCCAAGGTATGACATTCCCACGCTTACTTTCAAAATTATTAATTGCCATTTTTTCCTCTTCTTTTTTTTGGCTGTCCTTTATCCCCTTATTTTTTTTGAACACCCCTTTATCCCTTTATCTTATTGAGAAATAACCTCTTTTATCAAGGATAATTATTTGTGCTTCTAGCATCGACACACATAGTGTGTACTGGTGACATTTTACAAAAATTATTTCTAAAATATTTTTAAAATTATTAAAATAATAAATAAATAATTTATGAATTTTTAAATTATGATATGATAAGTTCATTTATATTTTTTAAGTTTTTAAGTTTCATTATTTTAATTGATTGTCCAATTAAAATTGGTGGTCCTGCCTCCTAAAGTACTACGTAATTTATTTTGTATAATGTAAAAATGAGGATACAATTGTAATTTTGGAAAGGAGAGATTCTTAACCACACTAAATAAATATATTGCAAAAATAAATATGCAGGATGAAGATCAGGAGGGTCACGATGGATCATACGTGGAATGTTACATGAAAAACCACAAAGGATCTTCAGTAGATGATGCAAGAAAGCAGGTTGCTGAAATGATATCCGATGCATGGAAACAACTAAACCAAGAAAGCTTGTTTTCGAACTCATTTTCACCAGGTTTCACAAAGTCTTGCCTTAATCTTGCAAGAATGGTCCCCTTGATGTACAGTTATGACGAGAATCATCGACTTCCACTCCTGGAACATCATGTCAAGTCTCTCGTCTATCTATGAATTGACGTCAGATGCTATTTCTTGTCGAAGGCTCTTGATTTTTCTACAATATGTCATTTTGTGTACTAGCAGCATTTCTCTAGATTTTACTATATCTAATAGGGTAGTGGTAAGTGTCTCGGTCCGAGACAATCTCAGACCGGAACAATTACCACTTTGATCCCCCATTTTACAGGGGATCAGAAATATTTAGGGAGTTAAAAGGTAATTTTACATATAAAATTACCTTTTTACTCCCAAAAAATTTTCAATTTCTTATAACAGGAGAGACAAATTGATAATTTGCCCTTCCCGCGACATGATGCATTACCCTATTAATAATACTGGAAAAATTCTGTGTTGCTATTTACGACAGAAATAGTAAATCGTTTGTACTATGTAATCCTTTGTGTGGCTTGCAATAAAATTGACTTTTGATGATAAAGAAATTGCTTTACATATGATATATGATATTTGATCAATGTTATTTTCACTCCAAAAAATGGTTTCATTTTCAAACATTGATTAATTATTTGGACGAAAGATATATGATTGCTTAGTAGTTGAACATAAAATATCTAAAATCTACATAGTAGTATCTGATATTTTGTTTAAGACCATATGCACATGTCTGTTTATTCTTTTTAATTTTTCCTCTTTGATGAGCAAGGTTATTTTTGGTTGGATCATTTTTTGGCTGGAAATAATCCCTTTTTTCTTATTTTATTATCTTTTCTTTCATAATAATCATTAATTTAATTTGTTGGATCTGAGAATATATTTTCATTCTGCTCATTTCTTAAAATAATATTGCTCTTCTCTTAAAATGAAGATTTTTGTATTTTACCAGAAAATATGCCTTCAAATTCATAAATTTTTGACTTAAAGTATCTATTAATCAAGAATATCTTTAAGTGACCAGCTCTTTTCATCAAATTAATCAAGATGAGCATCCTTAAAGGTCACTAGTTTTTGGTTTTTGTTTTTTATTTTTATTTTTATTAATTTTTTTTAACAATGAATAATTGGTTCAGTTTAATTAATTACACCTATGATTCTTATTTCCTCTATAGTTCACAACATTGTTGACATATACTTGCAGGATAAATATCAATATCCATTGTAGAGGGATACTTTGAAATTTCTGTAATTTTCTTGTGTTGAAATTTTAGTTTATTTGGTTATTTTTTATAGTATATTTTTTTTGTTTAAAGTTTTAATAATTATTGATGTGAAGAGTACATATAAGTACTACAATAAAATTAATTTATTTTGGCTATCCTTTGTCCCTTTTTTTTGATTTAGAAAAAACCTCTTCTCATTAAAGACAAAGTTTCATATTGCTGGTAGGGATATGAACATTAGCCATAACTCCTTTATCATCAAGTAAAGGGGAGCAAAATTATAATTTTATAAAAAAAATTATCTTTTCTGTCCGTAGATATCACTATAAATATCACACCTTTTTATTAAATGTTCCCTTATCTCATTTTAAAACAATAGTAAAGATTATCTACTCCAAATATATTATAATTTATGATTAAATTTGTGATATAAATATTTTAAATGTTTTATAAATTCTAATTTAATAATATTTAGTACTTTTTTTTAATCATTTAAAGTTCTAAGGGCTTCTGAGAGAGTCGGGGGAGGGGGGATCGAACTCCCGCCCTCTACCTGGATATTCCCGTGCTGTAGCCACTAGGCTCTAGACGGGGAGGAAAAATTCATGAGGTTTTTAAACCCACACAAAAAGGAACATCAGTGAAGTTCGAACCCTCACTAATTAACATCTTAAACAAATATTTTGCCACCCTAATCAAGAGGTCTTGCCGCCAGTGGAGTTTTTTTTTTTTTTTAATCCAGTACTAAAAGTCTAATATTAGTCGTAATAATTAGAGTTTCATGGCTCATAAGTCATAACAACTGATAAGACAGCAGTACCACCGCTTAAACTATATATAAAGATACATCAATGATGATTTTATTTTACTTTGAATTAAATTATATGATAAAAAAGAAAAAATTACATATGCAGGATGAACATCAGGAGGGTTACGATGGATCATATGTGGACTGTTACATGAAAAACCGCAAAGGATCTTCTATTAGAATAGTGGGTGTTTATAAAGGCTTTGAGGCGTGAGTTTTCACTATCTTTAAGGTATTAATTACCCCCACTAAATTGCTACAGGGTTAAGGCAATATACTTTCAGGATACAATAAAGCCAAAAATCTACAAATAGCAAATTTTATAAATTCTTTAAAGAACTTCTTGTTGAAAGAAAAATATTCATAGAAAAGACGAAGAAAAATTATTATTAAATAATAGAGAATCCATTTCATTATTGATAGCCTCTTTTCAAAAAGCAACATCTCGAGATAACATTGTTTCTTTATAAGTTTTAGAATCATCTTCAACCATTAATAAAATTGGAATTTTATTAAGTACATCAACTCTATTACCTTCAACTAAGAAAATAATAGATTGTGAAGATATAAAGTCCGGAGATAAATTCTTTTCCTTTCTAGCTCGGGCACTTCGCCTAACTTCAATGGAAGAATCAATTTGATTCCTTTTATTGCTTGAACTAATATTAGTTCTTTCAATATTTGTTGGTTCCTTGTCAACTTGAGATGTATTAATACTTTTAGAAAGGCTTCACAAAGAAAGCAGGTAATATACAAGCTACATATAACATCTTCAGTGGAAAATGCAAGAAAGCAGATTGCTGAAATGAAATCTGATGCATGGAAACAACTAAACCAAGAAATCTTGTTTTCTGAATTCATTTTTGCCTGTAGGTTTCACAAAGTCTTGCCTTAATCTTTGAATTGATGTCAAATCGCTTTCTTCTCGAATGGGGCTCGTGATTCTTGTACAATATGTCATTTTGTGTACTACTTACCAGCTTTTATCTGATATTTTCAGTATCGGATCACAAAGTTACATAGATTTTACTATATATTATTAAGACAATGATGGATGTCCTACTAGCCACATCCTTTTTTTTTTTAGCAAAAACTTACCGTAGCTGAGTAACCATCTAGTAATTGCGCAACATCCATCTTTTTCCATATTGTTTGTCCTCTATTTGTAATCCTTTGTGCGGCTTGCAATAAAATTTACTTTTTTTTAAGAGAAAATGTTTCATTAAAAGCAAATCAACTGACATCAGAGGCAAGGAAACTCTCTACAACTTGCGGAGGTTCCTGCCAAACAAAATGGCCAGCTTGTGCTCTAGCCAGCTGGTGAGCAACCGTATTAGCTTGCCTATGAACATGCACAACGAAGACATTACAAAAGTTCCTGATTAGCGTTTGACAAAACCGAATAATGCATCCAAACTCTGAGAACCCAAGAGCAGTCTGGGATAAACTATCAACAACAACTTTTGCATCGCTTTCTACAATAATATTCGAAAGCTGCATGGTACTAATCCAGCTAAGCACCTCCTTCAAGCACATGACCTCTGCTATTTTCGCTGACTACCGCCCAGCCACCTGCTTCGACATACAAAAAGAGGCTCGCCCTTTATGATCACGGACCACCCACCCATAACCAATCTTGTTAGCCCTCTGATCAACTGCAGCATCCAGATTTATTTTAAGCGAACCCCTCAATGGCTTCGACCACTGAGTCGATCGAAAAGATATTTGAGCTGCCGAATCATCACTAGAACTTCTGTTTGCTTCCTGCCAAGCTAGTAAATATTCTGAGCTCAACCTCATACACTGCCCAGCAATAAAATTTACTTTTGATGATAAAGAAACTGCTATACATTTGATATATGATATTTGATCAATATTATTTTCACTCCAAAAAATGGTTTCATTTTCAAATATTTATTAATTGGATGAAAGATATTTGATTACTTAGTAGTTGAACATAAAATATTTAAAATCTACAAAGTAATTAATATTTCATATTTTTTTGAACATTAATATCTTATATTTTGTTCAATACCATATGCACATTAATTCTCTCTATCTTTTTCTTCTTTTTAATTTTACCTTATTGATAAGAAAGGACATTTCGATCTGATTTTTTTTTTTGGCGGAAAATGGTCCTTTTTTTTTCTTATTTTATAATTTTTTTTTATAATAATCATTAATTTTGTTGGATTTGAGAATATATATATATCCTTATTTTGCTTGTTTCTTTAAATAATTTTGCTCTTCTTAAAATGAAGATTTTTGTATTTGACAAGAAGATATGCCGTCAAATTTATAAATTCTTAACTCAGAATATATGTTAATCAAGAAAATCTGTTGGTATTTGAATCCGGGTCGCCCATGACGGGTTGACCCGACCCGGTTCAATAAAAAAAACAGGAGACAACTGCCAATAGGCAGTTGCTCCTATATACGCTATTTGAAAATAATGTAAACGAAGTAGAATAGAGACAAAAAAAAAAAAAAAAATACAGAGAAAAAGAAGAAGAAGAAAACTGTATGTACAATAACTCTCCCATAAATCAATAGCATAAATCTAGAGTAAATATGGTTGTGAATTATAGTGTTTTTCCTTTTGTGATTAACACTTGATCTAAGGTTGAAGGATTTCAATCATCATTGTGGATTCATCAAGAGGTAAGTAATTTATGTTTATAATTCTATATTTTAACATTGGTATCAGAGCTATATTGATGATTCCCATAATTTTTGGTTAATTAAATTCAATTTTGATATTAATATGGTTGAAATTTATATTTTGATATATGGTTGGGACAACAACTTTGTGTCTATTTTCGGACTTGCATACTATTTTTTTGCCATGATTTTTTACATGTATTTAAAGTTCGTAATGCAAGCTTTAAAATGGTATATAGAACATTAAATTTGGTTGCATATAGACTAAATTATGGTTGATCAAAATTGCCTACTTGAAAATCATTTTCTGGAATTTACAGACTTAGAAAATTTCTAAGGTTGAAGATGACCCTTCAATTCACTTCCCAAAACTAGAGTTTAAACTTCAAACTCATACTTTTTGGTGTCTGAATTAAAATCTAATTGCACCATTAAACTCAGAACAGTCAAAATATGGGGGGTAGGAAATTTTTCAGAGACAGAATCCATCACCAAGGCGGCGCGTGGATTGCACGCGCCGCCCGCGCGAGTAGGATTCGGCTAGCTGCTATTTACAGCCAGGCAAAACAACCCCACATGCGGAAGTGGCGCGTGAATAAGATACGGGCGGCAGTTTTCGACTCCGGCACCACCACTGGACTCCATATTTTTTTGTATAATTTTTCTATATATTAAAATAAATTTTTTGATATATAAATTATTTATTTTATAATTTTCTTTTTGAGTAAAAGAAAATTCAAAATAAAATTATTTTGATTAAGAAAAATTCTGAATAAATATTAGTAATTTTCTAATATTTACCGCCCGCGCGAGTAGGATTTGGCTAGCTGCTATTTACAGCCAGCCAAAACAACCCCACACGCGTAAGTGGCGCGTGGGGGCGCGTGAATAAGATACGGGTGGCAGTTTTCGACTCCGGCGTACCACCACTGGACTCTATATTTTTTTGTATAATTTTTCTATATATTAAAATAAAATTTTTGATATATAAATTATTTATTTTATAATTTTCTTTTTGAGTAAAAGAAAATTCAAAATAAAATTATTTTGATTAAGAAAAATTCTGAATAAATATTAGTAATTTTCTAATATTTATAATTGATGGATTTGAGGTCCAGTGGGAGAAAATTAATTTTTGAAAGTATGAAAATTAATTTTTAAGTTATTTTAGTAATTAAAATATAATTTTTAATTGAATTTTTATTGAAAAATTCATAATAAATTGTATGTATATCCGAAAATTATGATTC